>JADRCD010219068.1:24402-34492 GCA_019843815.1 Montemys delectorum
GTCAGTGCAACAGTGAACATACATGTGGGTCAGTGCAACAGTGAACACACATGTGGGTCAGTGCGACAGTGAACATACATGTGGATCAGTGCAACAGTGAACACACATGTGGGTCAGTGCAACAGTGAACATACATGTGGGTCAGTGCAACAGTGAACATACATGTGGGTCAGTGCGACAGTGAACACCACAAAGAGCTGTGCTTCCTGCTGACACCAGTTTTCAACTGACAGAGTTGTTTGTTTCTTCTCGGCTTCCTCTGTTTTTCAGAAACCATGGGCGTATGACCTCTGGGAGGTTTGGAGTGGCTATCCCAGACAGGTAAGTCCTCCTTAAAGGAGCCTCTCCCTAACTTAGCACCAAGTTCAAATGGCGTCCCAGACCTCAGTGGGTCTTCTGTTTTGTTTTGTTTCTTTGGTGGTTGGTTGGTTTGGTTTGGTTTTATGAGTCACTCTTATTAGGGTAGCTTAGGCTGGCCTTAAACTCAATGCATACCTAGGTTGGTCCTGAACTTGCAACCCTTCTGCCCTCATTTCTAACCAAAGCAGCAGGCTAAAATAAATATTTTTGTCCTGTTAGCCTCAGCATAACAATAACAACAACAAAATCAGAAAGCTGCTGGAATGATCTTTCTTCCAGGAAAACGGGGCTTTGATTCTTGTTACTCACATGCTGGCACATGGCTATCCTTATCTCCAGCTCCAGGGGCCTAGTATCCTCTTCTGCAATAACCAGGCACATACATGGTCCATACACATGTCCAGGCAAAACATCCATACAGACAAAATAAGTAGGAAAAGTGAAATCAAACAACAGGACAAAGGAGCCAGGAAGCATTAAAGGAAAAGTCCTACTCAGCACAGGCTGTAGTCTAGTCCTGTTAATGCTAGGCCATTTACTCTTCGCAAGAGCATCTGTTATCTCTTGATGGTTAATAACAAACTATCCTCAAGCCTACTGCCATAAAATGCCGGCCATCAATCTCTCAGGATGTGGGTTGTGTAGTGTCAACTGAGCTCATTCAAGCATTTCATGTCAGTTGGTCCTTTACTCCTATTTATCAGTTGGCATTTACTAGGCTTTTCCTCTTAGTTAATTAGTTATTAATTAATTTTAAAGTTATTTATGTATCTATTTATTTTGTGGCCTCTTTGGCATGATAGCTCAGCTTTCTCAAACAGTACTCATGAAGTCTATGCTTCAATTGCTGTGACTACTGTCCTTTTGGCCAAATACCAAGATTAAATCCATAGGCACTGCAGGAGACCAAGTAAAGCCATAGATGCTAAAAGATTGTATGTAGATAACAGCCCATTACACCCACTACCATGTCTCCATTTGCCTCAATGTCCCAAGCAATTCCCTACTATAACGGTACTAAGAAATATTCAAGCAGTTGAAATTTAATTACTTTTACTCAGAAGACAATTTTAGAGCCCTTAAGCAATTGCATATCTAACATAACTTACATTAAGCTAAAATTAGGCGCTCCTATCTATAGCATTTTTAAAATGTCTTCATCAAAACATTTCTTTTGGTTTAGAATGCTTATACTCTTTCAAAAAGTAAATATCTTGACAGTTCATCTGTGACTCCTTCGGGGGAGTTTAAGTCACTGCAGTCTCTTGCAATTACATGGACTATAAGTGGGTGTCAGTGAATTAGCGTATGTTGCTTGTGAGATGACGTTTGGAGTTATGAATGCTCTCCTTTCCTCAGCCTTTGCTGCCATCCCAGTACTGGTACTACATTTTGGAGATGAGTTTTTATTGGTCACTGGTGTTTAGCCTGGGCTCTGATATCAAGAGGAAGGTAGGTTCTGTATTTACAAAACGTATGTTATCAATTTCTTCAATTTTTCTCATTCCTTTACCCCTAATTTTACCTGGAAATTGTATGCTGTGGATGTTTAGCTTGACCTCATTGGCAATTTTTGCTTTTAATAATGCATAGACGGATTCAAATTATACTCAGGCTTTGATGGCTTGATAAATGCCTGTAGGAAAACATAGAAACTTCATGTTTGAAGTTGTTTTCCTGGTCTGCAAATACCCTCCTTTCTGTTTCCTTTGGCTTTGGAGGAAAAGCTTGTTAGTGTAATGACTTTAACATTGTGCCGCAGCTTTTATTGATGGCAGACTGCTTTATACAATCCTTTCTAGTGTTTTCAAGGACTTTGGCTTGGCTACTACCTCCCAGCCCTTAACGCCATAGTTATCCCTCTGAGAAACCTTGTTTGACACTTCTGTAGCTTTGCTTTATTTACAGGAAAACTGAATTGTAGGTATTAGGAGTATGCCCCCGAGGTGACAGCATGATACATTTCAGGGCTGTCTGGTTTACTGTGTCACTGGGTCAGTTGTCATATTAGACCCTGAGTGCAGCCACAAGATTTTCCTCAGTAAATTAAATCAAATGAGAAGCAGTGTGGTACCTTAGGTGTAGAATTCTAGTGCACAGAAATGTCTGTTTAATAAATAAGGTTAAGATCAGCTAAATATTAGATTAAATGGCGCTATCTGGATTAAGTGTTCTTTGAGTATAAGGTTGGGGCAGCCATCACTAGAAGGTCCACTGCAGCCCACAGGTATCTTCCAAGAAAATTCACAGAGTCTGAGAATACAGTGTATGGAGTCATGGCAAGAATATCAGAAGTTACAGTTATATGGCAAGTGTTAGGTGCTGTCTCAGAGTTAAATTACTTCATCAATAAGAGCAACACTTGCCCTGGCTCCCTCACAAGGACCCTGTTAAGAAAAACACACATAGACATATGTATATAGGCATATACTTACATATATATTATAATATATTCTAAATGTCAAAACATACAGATCTAAGTTACTGGTACCATTAATTTTCTCTCTTCCAGCCACTGGGAAATAACAGTTTTTGTTTAATGGCTTCCATTTCTCTCTCATTATGTAGGATTTCCTCGCTAATGTCATCCACCACCTGGCTGCCATTAGTCTGATGAGCTTCTCCTGGTGTGCTAATTACATTCGCAGTGGGACCCTTGTGATGTTTGTTCATGATATATCTGACATTTGGCTAGAGGTAAATGTTTGCCATTTTAAAGATAATGACAGTGCCATGTCCGGGTTTTCTCTAAGTGCTCACAGAGAGAAATATCTGTGAGTAATTTGGCAGAGCCCTCTGTCCTGAAAACACCCAACATCTAAGAAGGTGCAGTTTCCTCGACCCTTCCGATGCAGCCTCTAGGTGTGTGTTTTTCCAGTCTTGAGACTGGTTTGTGTGACTATGTTCATGGGAGCTGCATGCTCCTGCCCATTCGGGAAGTGATATGAGATAGCTGAATGAAAAACAAATTCTCAAGTTTTTTAGAGGCAAAGCTTGGAACTGGATTCTCAAGGTTGGACAGCACCCTCAACTACTTACTGAGGCCAGAGGCTGGCTGTGAATACTCACTCTACCCTTCTTCCAACCCCGTCTCCTCCTGTGGGGAATGCCCACTGGTGTTTGTCAAAGGGTATTCATTTTCTAAGGGAGCAAGAGGGCTTAGAGTGTGTCTTGGAGCAGAGAACACTGATATAAAAGCCTTCCTATTTCTACTCCAGGGCTGTCCTTGGCCTCTCTCTTAGCATTAGTTCCTGCTGGCATGGGCTGTGACTGAACAGTCCTCTCTCTGTCCAGTCTCGTGCTATAGTTACAACAGCATTTCCAAGGACCAGTTGACTCACTTCAGTGTTCTGATTCATGACAAACCCAGGGGAAATAGTGCTGGACTACTTCATACATGGGTTGGCTCCTTGGAGTGCTAATAATTGACTATAGGTTGATATGGAAGAAATTAAATTTAACAGAATTTCTTTCTTCTAGATTCAGATTTGGGCTTTTGATAACGTACTAAAGAGCAAATCTAGTGTTCTGGCTTCATGTGATTCTTCTATGTCCCCCCCCCCCGTTTTTATATTTTTTTACAAATATGAAAACCAGGGGTTGGAGAGATGGCTTAGCAGTTTAGAGCACTGGATGCTCTTCCAGAGGTCCTGAGGTCAATTACCAGCAACCACATAGTGGTTGTCAACCATCTATAATGGGATCTGACCATCTCTAATGGGATCTGATGTACTCTTCTGGCATATATGATTCGCCATATATGAACACAGAACACTAATATATAAATAAATAAAAATTAAAACAACAACAACAAAAACAAAATATGAAAACTGTTCTTAAGGCCTAGCTAGATTTAGCGCATGGGTTGCAAGATAATTTGCCCAACCCTACTTAATAAGCAACCAGAAGTCATTTTGAAGTCACATCAAAGCAACTGGCCTTTATATAAATATTCTCAGCATAGAGTGTTAGGTTAGGCTACCATTTATGCTTCAGGGCAGCATGAGCAGGGCTGTGCCAGAGTTGTGTCTTCTTTCGTTCTGAACATAGCCACCTCTGCTACAAGCACCCCTTTCTATGGTCCCATCTCAGTGACTTTAGCTGAAAAGCAAGGCTACCTTGGCCTGAATGAAGAATTACATGCCCATGTCTTGCTTCTGAACCGTCATTTGTTCAGCTTTGGTGTATGCAGCATTAAAATTATTCCTTTGTATTTTTAAGGGAAAGGGAGATGTTAAAGCTCAGGGTCTGAATGCTTGGTTTTCTCAGCTTTCCCACTACCTTGTCATAGACATAACTCCCTAAGAGACTTGGGCAAATTACTTATTGTTTTGTTTTCTAGCCCCAGCTGTAACATGAGAAGTCATACAATCCCTTATGGTATATTATAATGTTTAGCTCATTACTGTTTGAAATTTTTCCAAGTTTTTAGGTAAAAAACAGGGGGAAATGGCATGTCAGACTTCAAGGTCCCTTCATGGTTAAAATATAAGCACAGCTTCATGTTGTTACTAAATCATGACTCACTCTTGATCCACAGTCGTGACCTAACTCAAGGCTCATACCCAAGGCTAGTGCCTTCCATCAACAGCTGGGGGTAGAGGCAGCACTCCGTGGTGGTGGGAGGCAGGGCCTCCTTTTGGTGTTCTCCCAAGGATGTATGACCCATGGTTTCTTTGAATAGTTGTCAAGTTCCATCTGTGGCTCAGACCTTCCCCAGGTGGTTTTCAAGCAAGATCTCATCTAATTGTTTTTAAATGTTATGCCATGAGCATTTTGACTGAATGCAGTTTCTCTCTTCGTTTTCAGTCTGCTAAGATGTTTTCCTATGCTGGATGGAAGCAGACCTGTAACACCCTGTTCTTCATCTTCGCTGTCATATTCTTCATTAGCCGATTCATTATTTTTCCATTCTGGTGAGTAGACAAGGTGCCATATCCTGCCTTGTGACTGTCACAACTCCATCCCTTCACAGCTTTACTAAAAAACAAAACATTGTAGCTTATGTATAAGGTGGTGACACGGTAAGGTAAGGCAGGGAGTGGGTAATCACACATCTGTACCCGTGTCTGAGTTCATGTCGGGAGACTGTCAGGAAGAACAATGCCATGATGAGGCTTCTTCTTCTTCTTTGGCTGGAAGAGAAGCAGTATAGAATGATACTGCCATCCTTTTGGGAGGTCCTGAAAAATAATAGACCCTGGCTAGTACCACAGTGGCCCCTCCCCTCCACACCTTGTCCTGGCACAGAATGTTCAGAAGGCTCATCCAGCCACTCCAAAGCTGCAGCTCCTGGTGGAGCAGCGCCTAGCTAGTTCTACAGCTGGAGGTGGGGCTGCTCGCCCTGAGTCGTCGTTAATCCTCCTGTTTAGGAGAGGAGGACACAGGAAGCAGGTGGAGCCAGAATGGGAGTGAGGGTGATAGCTTTACTTGCCATATTCTGAGAGCCTACTGTGTGCTGAGCCTTTCCTGAGGCACTAAGACCAGTGCTCGTAACTCCCAGACGAGTTCTCATTTCATAGATGAACTGGGGGCCCAGAGGTTTGAAGGCAGGCCTTGGAATCTGTGACCTCTGACCTACATCTTCTGCACTCCAGAGCCCAGCCTTTGGCCCCACCTCTTTCTAGGCTGAGCTCCTCCAGAGCCATTTGCATTTTAATGGCTGCTTCTGCCTTTCCAGGAGTCCAGCAAGTTTGCCAGGTGGGCGGTGGGTCTTCCCTGAACTTCCTGGTCACAGGGGTGTGGTGAGTTCCACCCCATGATTAAGGAACTGGGGCAAATGGCATCTTGCCAGATGTAGCTAGGAAGAGGTATACTGAATGTTTCAATGCCTTTCTAAAATCAGCTTTCCCTGCTGCTCTTGTAAGGAACACCACACCCCTGTGAAAGGCTCCTTGAATATTTCCACCCACCTCTGGAACCTCCTCTTTGGCCGCCCTGCCCTGACACCTCTCTCCCTTAAATAAGTTTTAAATCACAGAGCTCTCAATATGGAGGCTCCTTCAACCTCCTGAATTTCCCATCGTGCCTCCCTGGGGGATTCTGTATATACAGTGAAAGACTCCTCCTCCACCACAGTCCTGTCTTCTGCCTTCACTTTCCACAAGCAGAAGCCAGGACGATGCCAGCCTTGCTTTAGTGAACATCTCCTTGTGCTCTACACGCCGCTCTTCCTGTGAATTAAAGTGAGTGATTGATATGTTTGGCAGTTCACCTTACTTGGTAAACTGTGAAAAGAAGGGTTTTTAGTATTTTTCTCAGTTTTGGCACTGACAGATTTTTGGTAGGAAACTGGGTGAGGGTCAGGTACTTGAGAACAATAGAGATGACCACAGGACGTGGCTATGGCTTTGGGACTCTGCCTGCGGGTGACGCACACCCATGAGACAACTGCTACTGCAGAGCAGGCTAGAGTCAGCCCAGATGCTAAGCCCAGGGACCCAGGTTATAAATTCAAGGGTAATCAGAATAGCACGGGGACCTTTATTTCTGGGGGGTGAACACATGCAAAAACATACAAATATCATGATATGGGCTAGGCATGACTCTGTGTAGAGTCTTGCCTAGCATGCACAGGACCCTGGGTTCAATCCTCACTACCAGAAATTTACAAAATAAATAAATAAATAAATAAATAAATAAATAAATAAAAAAGAGGTAGCAGCAACATGTAAGTTACCCACAATCAGTAAGTAACCTCATACCCATGGGGTAAGGGGCTTGTCCCTGTAATGACATTTATCATTTTGTACAATGATATAGGCTAATATATTTCTTAACAGAAAATAGTCAGATATCATATACAAAGAGCCCACAAAAGAACAAATGAAAATAGTAACAAAAAGAACAAGTGAAAATAGTGGCTTTCTATAAAGTAAAATGTCATATAAACAGGTAGAGCTCTTTTCCATGGAGACTGACAGAACATTTTGCTCAGGATCCTAGGAAGTGATGCCATTACACTGGGCACAAGAATGTAATGTAAGTTGTGTGTCTTGCAGGAAAGCAGCTGAGCAATATATTGTCACATGCAATGAGTGTAGTGTCTGACTTGGGTCCAGGAGTTTAGCGTCTCTAGAGGGAGAACTGAACAATCTTAATATGTTTCTCAAGTAATTCCCACCATATTCTTTACAATATAATGAGAATTTGGGAAAGAGCTGTCTTATCAGGGGAAAGTTAAGTTGCGGTGTGTTTGTGGAATGGATCCCGTGCAGCTGTTAGGATGGCGAACTATGGCTTAGATTCAACTCTAGCTCACACTCTGGTTTGTTGATCGGCATTCACCTAGCCACTTATTAATTATGTGCAAGATGCCATAGAGCTGTTCTTTTCTTACAGTGACAGGGCTAAGTAGTTGCAACAGAGACCAGATGACCAGTGGTAGCCTGAAGTATTTATTATCTTTTGCCTTTTATTTTTATTACTTTTTTATTTTTTTGAGATTATAAAATAATTACATCATTTCCCCCTTTCCTCCAACTCTCCAATGGTCTCTTTTCCATGGTTTCTTTCAAATTCATGGTCTCTTTTTTTCATTAATTATTGTTACACATACACACACACACAGACAAACACACACATGTATCATATATATTATTATTATATACATTCATAGCTCTCAATACATAAATACAACCTGTTCAGTCAGTATAGTTTTGCATGTACTAGTTTTCAGCACTGAACCCGTAGCACTGGCTACAGTTTCACGGTGCTCTTCCCTGGGGAAGACTGCTGTCAGCTATGAGCATACTTTAGTTGCCTGTAGTTCTTTGTGTAGGGCTGAGGTCTTGTCATCTTTCTCTGTCCATGTGAGCATGTCTGTTGCTGTTGTTCTTGTTCAGCTCATGTTTAGGCAGTCATGCTGGTGGGACTGTGTGGGTGTAGCTTCTGACATTCCTATGGGACACAATCTCACAGCAAACTCCCTGACCCTCTGGATCTTTCAATCTCCTGCCCTCTTCTCAGAAACCCTGATGCATAAGGGAGTTGTACTGTAAATGTGTCCACTGGGACCAGGTTCCATGCATGACTCTGCATTTTGATTGGTTGTAGATTTCTAAATGGTCCCCATCTGTTACAGAGAGAAGTTTCCTTGATAAAGGTTAAGAACTATCCTTATATGTGGGGATAAGGTCAAATTTTAAACTGTAGTTAGGGATTACACTGGTTTAATGAGGTGATGGCCACGGCTGAGGGATCTTCTTCAGGACCTGTGATGTCACTAGCCCTGGGTAGAAGAGAAGTTTGCTTGCTTCTGTTCTACAGCTACATTCACTAAGATGAAAAGGTGTCTGTGATGTGGAGTAGGAAAAATCAGGGTCCCAAATCATATGTGTAGTGCTTTCCTTGACATATGAAGTCATGTAGGTGGACGATAATATCCTTAAATATCATCAGGTTTTTAGGAATTTTTTAAAATATATTTTGAATTACTAAAAATATAGTAGAGTTATATTTTTGAGTTAAAAAGTAAACTTAAGAGATGTCTACATGAAAATAGGTGAGTTACATGATGAGTTTTTTAACAGGCCATCCTTGAGCTTGAACTCATATAACTCATATCAGAGGAGGCAGTGAAGAGCAGAGCAGACAGATGTAGAGGAACCCTCGAAGTCTTGCAAGTGATGCCTGTTCAGCTTAACTTGAGTTTTAAAGTAGGAAACTTTAGAACCACCAATTATTGGTTGTGGTGGTTTAAATGTGGTTGGCCCAGGGAGTGGCACTATTAGATGATATGACCTTGTTGGAGTAGGTGTGGCCTTGTTGGAGGAAGTGTGTCACTGTTGGGGTGGGCTTTGAAGCCTTTCTCATAGCTTCCTGGAAACAGTCTGCTCCAGGCTTCCTTTGGATGAAGATGTAGAACTCTCAGTTCCTCCAGCACCATGCCTGCCTGGACTCTGCTGTGCTTCCTGCCATGATAATAATGGACTGATCCTCTTAACCTATAAGCCAGCCCTAATTATTAAATGTTGTCTTTTATAAGAGTTGCCTTGGTCATGGTGTCTTTTCACAACAATGGAAACCCTAACTAAGACACTGGTAGAACAACTCAAATAAGCTATTCATAAATTTCTGATGGCCTTATCATTTATAATTTTAGAAAACAATGTGACAATGTTTGGTACTCTCCCGAATGATCCTTGGACTTCTGCATCTTTAATGTACACTTGGAAAGGAGCACCTCTCTTTTGAATATATGCTTCTAAGATCTTCTATTTGAGAAAGACAAGATACTTCAAGGTTTTTGAGCAGTATGAAATGATTTTGGCATAAATGTATTTAACTGTTGTCTTGGTCACTGTTCTATTGCTGTGAAGAGACACCATGACCAAGGCAACTCAATAAAAGAAAGCATTTAATTTGGAACTTGCTTACAGTTTCAGAGGCCAGTCATTTATGGTCATGGTGGGGAGCATAAAGGCACACAGGCAGACATGGTGCCAGAGGAGCTGAGAGTTCTACATCCTAATTTATAGGCAGAGAGATAAACACTAGGCCTGGCCTTGGGCTCTTAAAAAACCTCAAAGCCCCAGTGATACATGTCCTCCAACAAAGCCATACTTACTCTAACAGGTCACACCTTTTTTTTGTTTGTTTGTTTTTTTGTTTGTCGAGACAGGGTTTCTCTGTGTAGCTCTGGCTGTCCTGGAACTCACTCTGTAGACCAGGCTGGCCTCGAACTCAGAAATCCACCTGCCTCTGCCTCCCAAGTGCTGGGATTAAAGGC
>JADRCD010219069.1:0-46435 GCA_019843815.1 Montemys delectorum
AATCATTTCAATTTAAAATCCTTACTAAGAATTGTGCTGTTGATATTCTGGTTTTGGTTGGTTATTTGGTTTTTTTGATAGAGTTTCACTACGTAGCTTTAGCTGGCCTAGAGCCACTTTGCAGAAAAGTCTATCCTGGAACTGACAGAGATCTTGTCTTTACGGTCGTAAGTTTAAAGGTGTGGGCCGATACTCCTAGTAAATATTCTGTAGATATATTTTCAGGACCACAAAAACAAAATGAACAAACAAATTAAAAAGAACTTGTAGTGATTTAGTATTTTGTTAATTAGGTACACAGGAGTCACTTCTCAGGATGTTCTTGCCAACAACAGTCCTAGCAAAGGTTTCACCTCAGGAGAAATACAAATAAAATTAAAAAGAAGATAAGGAATATCAATTTCAGTAAAATGATGAGCATGGTTGTAGCTCATTTTCAGCTTTGGCTATTTGGAATGCCGGACTGTATTTGTGATTAGTAAGGGAATGGTAAAAAGCTCTTTCTCCATATCAACCTTACCGCTGAGATTGTCTGAACACTACATACCTCCAACTTTTTTTATATACTTGTTCTTCTGTGAATTTGCCTTCATGGCTCTGGTATTCTTGGCAATTTTAGGATTCATTCCTAACACAATAATATGTAGTTTTTATATGGCTAGCCTTCTAACTTGAGACTCAATTATAGCCACATAAAGACACACATACACATACGCCCCCCCACACACACACACCACAACTTATTTATTTTTATTATTTTATGCTTATTTATTTACTCATGCATTCATTCTTTTGTGTCTGGCATGTGATTAGTGTGGGGTGTGTCTGTGCGTGTTACTGAGTGTGAGCGTCAATTCTACAATTTGTAGAATTTGGTTTTCTCTTTGCAGTGTGTTATTCTGGAGTTCAGGACCAAGCTTTCAGACTTGGCAGCAAAAGCACCTGCACTGTTGAGATGCTGTGCCAGCTCTACGTAGCTTCTTCATGAGGTCTCCTGAGGGAAACTGGACACTTTTAATAATAAATTATTCCTTATAATTGTTCATATAAGTCTTTCATCAAATTCAGAATGCTCTGCATTCCTAGGGTTAGGAAAACAAATAAATAAAAATTATGTTTGGCGTTAGCAGGTGACGCCAAGTATCAAAGTATTTTTTTCTGAACATCTTCCCTTTCCCTTTTCAAGTAGGCTAATTGTGATATTTTATTTCATTAAATGGGTATTTTCTTTCTAGGTTCAAAAGATAGGAGTCACAGGAAGACCAACAGAGTCTACTAACCCTCCGGTCTCTCAGAGTCTGAACCTCCAAACCAAAGCGCATACACAGGCTGGACCTAGGTCTCCCTGCAGATATGTAGCAGACGTGCAGCTTGGTCTTCATGTGGGTCCTGAACAACTGGAATGGAGGCTACCCCAAAAAGCTATTGCCTGTATGTGAGATTTATTCTTCTAGCTTGTCTGCCATGTCTAACCTCAGTGTGAGTGGAAGTGCCTAGCCTTGCAGGAACTTGAAATGCAAGGATAGGGCGATAACCAGGTGAGTTACCACCTTGGAAAGGAGAAGGGGAGATAGGGAGTGGGGAAAGAGTCTGTGGTGGGTGACGAGGAGGGGGCAGTGAGTGGGATGTAAAGCGAGTAAGTAAAAATATAAAATTAAATAATTAAAGACAGGAATCGTTCACTAGTTACAGTTTATAAATAATATTAACTAGGATCTAATATGTCTTTTACATTTACTGTTAGATCTTATTAATAAACAGAAATCATTGCAAATTCTATGTTTGTTTAAACTTAATCCCTTCTACACTAAATATTTCTGTATACATTTTGGATAAGAGTACCCACTATAATTCTCACTGAGATGTTGTTTGTTTGGAATTGAGTATGAGTGTAACTTTATCCTATCTATATTGTATCAGCATGATTTAGAGATAAGGCTGAATGTTTTGTATAAATGTATTACTTCATCTATTAACAATTGTTTAAAACCTGCTCCATTTCTTTACCATGACGTTTCATTATAATCTGAGTTATAAGAAGACAATACTATATTATTGTCTTCTATAGAATGTGTATTCTGTTAAACTTTGTCTACTCTTTCCATAAAGTACAGTATAATTGCTCCAGCTTCATAAGAATATTAATACATCATATTTCCAATGCCACTGTGTGCTACTGCCAAACATGAGTAATTGTCAATTTGCTTTTTGCTAGTAATTTCAAATTCATTTTCCATGGTGATAGGGAGCATGCTCTGTGATCATTAAGTCTTCTGACATTTGTCATTTGTCATGTCTTAATTTATGCTCTGAGAAAATTCAAATTTGGTTAAATATTGAGCATGATCTTCCATGTGTACTTTACATTCTGAGTATATGCGAGCAGTTTTCTTGAGATATTTAACCATCTAATTCAAATCAACATTTCAATGAGTTTGCACTGGTTTTAGTTTTTAGGAAGGGATAAGATGTCTATAATTATGGATTCCACTTTTACTCTCTCTCTCTTTTCTGTTAACAGATAATAGAAAGCATTGGCTTCTTGAGTCATGTACATGCAGATGCTGTGTGTGAAATTAAAAAACAGACTTAAATGACTGAAAGGGCTTGCATCTAATTTCACTACAGTACACCTTTTCATTGTGTACTGACAACCTGAAACCTGTTGCTTCAACAGAAACATCTAGTGGATGCTAACTCTTTAGATCTTAGACCAACGAGGGCCAGAACTGATAAACTTCTTCCTTTTCTCATAATCACTACTGATGGTCAGACGTCAGATAGTGTGAGAGGGAAAAGTCACTGCGTCTACTTAGCAATTCTTAGTTCTCCAGTTGCAAGTAAATATTTTATCTAAAATATACATACTATGTCATGAATAGTTTGCATGAATATTAGGTAAATCCACTAGTGGTTCATTGCCTTAAGATGAGATTCTAATTTTATCATTTTCTATATGTTTAATTTGTTGTTTACCATGTCCACTAGTTAGGCAATTCACCCAGACATGTTTCGGTTTATTTTCATATTTTTATTGCATATGTCTAAAATGAACCTTTATTAGTTTTTATTATTTGTTATTCAAGGGAAATGTAAATGTGTGTTTTATAATTTTATATAATTGTCCATTATTTCTATTTCTGTGGAAGTATTGACTCAGTCATCTTCAGTTATTAAACTTTGTTTCATAGTGCTTAATTGTATGTGTGTGTTGTTGGTTTTTAGCTTAGTCCTGTTCAAGTTAATCCTTTGTTTTATTTATCCTGTGGTGGTTCATGTACCTCCTACCGTGACTGCATCTGGAAGTGATATTCACTCTTGGTTTCTATTAGGAACCAGTTTTTTGGGGGAACCAGTACCTGAAATATGTGTACTTTATATTATATTGGTATATTATGTCTGAGAATTTCTGTCTTACTACGTAGGCTTATTGCAGTCCTTTTCTTTCAATACTCCAGGTCCAGATTCAAGGCACTAAAAAAAATTCTGTGATTGACTCTGTGTTTAATTTTTTCAATATGCACTTTTCTGTTCTGAATGAAAAATTTGAGATGAGGAAACTTACCTTGAGAGTGTAAGAAAGTTTGGGTATTTTTTTTTTTTTAATTTGGGTAGTGGAAGCCTAATCTCATGAATTTATTCTGACTATAAAAATATTCTATACCAATCATTGCATCATGATGATTTATTACTGACCTAATTAGTTTAGATTAACTATGGAATGATTAAATGGAAAACTCCTTCCATTTGGCTGGTGGAGGAGACCATATATATATATATATATATATATATATATATATATATCCATTTAATTAGTGTCAAGTGTCTTTTAATGCATCATCCTTCCTTCTGCTTTTGTACATGTGTATGTCCTAATGTTTGTTGACAAATATGTCTGTATGTGTGGAAACATATGTATGCACAGTGAATGCAGATGTTGGGCATTGAGTACAGTCACTTCTAAAACTTGAACTCAGTGTTTTAGCTTGGCTTGATCGTCATTGTTCTCTATATCTTCTGTCTCTACCTTCTGTGAACTGTAATTGCAGATAGGCCTCCACATATGCCTGGATTTTTATGTGTTTTCTGGAGATTCACACCACCTTTTTTTTAATTGGATATTTACATTATTTACATTTCAAATGTTCTTCCTTTTCCTCTGGAAACCCCCTAGCCCACCTCCCTTCCCCTGCCTCTATGAGGGTGCTCCCTCACCCACCCCACCCACCCTCTCCCGCCTTCCCCCCTTCCTGCCCTGGCATTCCCTTACCCTGCTACATCAAATACCCTCAGGCTCAAGGTCTGCTCCTCCTACTGATGTCCAACAAGGCCATCCTCTGCCACAGTCATCCTCATACTTGCTGGACAGTGTTTCTCTCATTGATATATCACACCTCTTCTGCACTGCAAGTTTTGAATAATTTTATTGTGTTGTTTCTTGTTTATTGCTTTTCTTTGACAGACTATTTCACCTCTTTTTTTTTTTTTTGAGACAGGGTTTCTCTGTGTAGCCCTGGCTGGCCTCTGTAGACAAGGCTGGCCTCAGAAATCCACCTGCCTATCTCACCTCTTAAATTCTTAGTAACACTCATTGTGATTTTTTAAATCTTTCTTAGAAGACTTTGCAAAATTCATTTGCAGACAAATAATCCTTTGAAGACAATATTGAGAGAACTTGTTAAAATTATGCATCCATCTAGATTTAGTAGTTATAGTTATGAACAAAGATATCCACACGTAATCCGTTGAAGGAAACAGAAGTAATTGCAGGTAAGGATCAAGCAAATAGGAGACATAGATGAGAATATATAACGCACTCTTGAAGCTGAGGAAAAGAAGTAGTTCGCTCTGATTTGGGAAGCTCAGAAATGCTTCGATGAGCAGGAGATAGCAGGGCTCTGCAATTATGGACTGAGGAAATCATATTTTTTTTTCAGGGATTGAATTTCCCAGATTGCTTCTTCCATTGTGAAAGTTTTAAGGCACCTACCCACCAGTTTCAACTAAAACTTTTGCCGCCTGGAGTGTTCAAGCACTTCTCCCGGGACATATTAGCAAAAAATCTGCAGCCTCCAGGTAACTGACAAATACTGGAAAGCATGTCACTTTAGTATAGAGAGACCTATAAACTTTAAAATGAACCTGAAACACATGGGGAGCATTGCCTTCAATCAGGATCACCCCAGCTCTTTCTCCCGTCTCTGTGGGAAGGTAAGTACGAATTTCAGAAGACTGAAATAATCCTCAAAGCTTCTTACAATAACACTCAGGCAGCAATTCTGAGTTGCCATAGTCTCAATATGAGACAAATTTATATCGTATGTCAAAACTCTAGAACTAATACCGCAGCACAAATAAATCAAGTGCAAAGTCAGGCTGCTGTCTGAAACCCACACCTCTTTCCTGACCTGTCAACTGTACTGTACCTTCCTGTGGCCTGCTTCCTTCTCTTTAGGATGTTCTTACGAAGTTTTCAAAGCATACACTGGTTTTTAATAAGTAAAGTATTCATTTGTAATATTTGGTAATAAAACTCATGGATCATTTGCTTTCTTGATTAATAAAAGTTTGGCGTTAGCTTTTATACCAAATAATAATTAAGTCCTAAAGGCCTAAACCTGTATATATTTTTAGGTAGCTCAAGAGTGTGTAATGTAATTTTACTGTAATGTTCATGAATGGGTAATCATCTCTCCTCAAATGTTTATTTTGTCTCAATAGTGAGATATTTTTACATCATTTCTTTTGCCTTTTAAAATGTATAACATACCATTGTTATCTTAGTCAAATAAAACTAGAAAGCACATACTTTTCTATAAGCCTTCAATTCATGACTCTTATTTATTGCAAATAAGAGTTTTGTCTATGGTAATACACATTCATATGGCTTGTTTTTCATTTTGGAAAAAGTCTAGACTTTGCTCTCTGTTCTAGGTATGTGAATTTTTTTTTATTTTGTAGAAGTTATTTTTTTTTCACACAGTGTAACCTGATCATAGTTTCTCCTCCACAATCCTTCTCCCATATCCTTTGACCTCCCTTCCCAGCCAATGCTAGCTTTCTTTGGTATCCTTTACATAACAAACAGGGAAAAATAACAGACAAATAAAAAACAAAACGAAATAATAATAACAATAAAACATAAAACAAAACTGCAGGAGATACACATAAATAAACAGAACCAAAACACACAGTCACATACACATATTTACAAATAGTAATAAAACAAAACTCCACAAAACAGAAACTATAGTAAATAAAGAAAAAAAAACGTTTAAGACCATTTATTTATTTTTACTTTTTATCATTTATTGATTATTTTATTAATTTACATTTCAAATGTTATCCCCCTTCCCAGTTTCTCCTCCTAAAACTCCCTATCCCACCCCCCTGCTTCTATAAGAGTGCTCCCCCCACCCACTCACCCACTCCTGCCTCACTGCCCTAGCATTCCCTTATGCTGGGGCATCAAGCCTTCACAGGCCCAAGGGCCTCCCCTCACATTGGTGCTAGATAAGGCCATCCTCTGCTACAAATGCAGCTGGAGCCATGGGTCCCTCCATGTGTACTCTTTAGTTGGTAGTTTAGTCCCTGGGAGCTCTGAGGGGATCTGGTTGGTTAATATTGTTGTTCTTGCTGTGGGGTTGCAAATCCCTTCAGATCCTTCAGTCTTTCCCCTAACTCCTCCATTGGGGTGCCCATGCTCAGTCCAATGGTTGTCTGCACGCATCCACATCTGTATCAGTAAGGCTCTGGCAGAGCCTCTCAGGAGACATCCATATCAGGCTCCTGTCAGCAAGGACTTCTTGGCATTGACAATAGCGACTGGGTTTGGTGGCTTCATATGGGATGAATCCCCAGCTGGGGCAGTCTCTGGATGGCTTTTGCTTCAGTCTCTCCTGCACTCTTTGTCCCTGTATTTCCTTTAGACATGAACAATTCTGGGTTAAAATTTTTGAGAAGGGGTTGGTGGCTCCATCCCTCAACTGGGGAGCTGTGCCTAACCTCTGGATATGGTCTTTTCAGGTTCTCTCTCCTCTTGTTGGGTATTTCAGCTAATGTCAATCCCTTTGGATCCTGGGAGCCTCTTACTTTTCTGGTGTCTGTGACTTTCTGTTGGCTATCCCCACTTCCCCACCCCCCACCCCCCCATTTCTACACACTTCTGGTCAATTTCCTGATTCTTCTGTGCATCTCCCTGTCTCCTCTCATAACTGATCCTGTTCCCCTTTTTCCTTTACACTATATATTCTATTTCCCAATTCCTCAGTGATCTTCCCATCAGCCCTAGTCTCTTACCTTAGACCTAACTTCTGGCTTATAAGGTTTGTAGCATGCCTTTCAAGCATCTAACATCTAACATCATATAAGAGAATACCTAGAATTTTGTCTTTTATTTCTGGGTTATGCTACTCAGGATATTTTTGCTAGATTCATCTATTTATATCCAATTTCATTATTTCATTTTATCTAATACAATCATGTAGCTTTCCTGTTAGATTCACAGGGATTGTTGGACAGATGTAAAATGGTAATCTACCATATAAAGAGACTGAAGATAAAAACTTCTAGATCATCTCATTAGATATAGAAAAGTCATCTTACTACTTCAACATCTCTTTTTAATAAAAGACAAAGGAAGAGTAGAAACTCAAGGCACATAGTAGAAGACGACCACCATCATTAATTTTACTGGAAACAAACTCAAATTGTTTATACAAATGTCAGAAACAGAACAAAGTTTTCACTCTCTACATTTCTATCAACACAGACATCATTATTTGGACAATGTGACAAGCTTCATATTGGAAAAAAGATTTTTTTTTCAACTAAACATCTTATAAAGGGATAATGTCCAAAATATGTAAAGAACAAAACAACAAAACAAAACAAAACAGAAAAACAGTAAGAACAACAAACCCAACAAAATCACTACACATCAAGAAAATAAATAACCTAATTCCAAAATGGATATTCCAAAATTCATGACTCTAGCTGCATATGTAGCAGAGGATGGCCTAGTCGGTCATCAATAGGAGGAGAGGCCCTTGGTCCTGTGAAGGTTCTATGCCCCAGTGTACGGGAAAGCCAGGGCCAGGAAGAGGGAGAGGGTGGGTTGTTAAGCAGGGGAAGGAGGGAGGGAACAGGGTGTTTTCTCTTTTTTTTGGAGGGGAAACAGGGAAAGGGACATCATTTGAAATATAAATAAAGAAAATATCTAATAATAAATAAATAAATAAAAAAGATATTTGCAACATGTATAAAGGAAAAAAAAGTGTGAGAAAAAGATCAATAGCCTAATACTTGATAGCAGAATATAGATAGGCAATACATTAAAAAAAAAAGTAATGAATGAGAAGCACACACACACACACACACACACACACACACGAATACATGCTCAACAGCTTTAGTCATCAATAAAATGCAAATCAAGACTACTTTTAGATTTCATGCTATCTCGCCTAGAATGATTAAGCTCAATAAAACAAATGACAGCGCCTGCCTTCATGATCCTACTCTCCTCTCACCACCAACATTGGGGTGGTTTGAATGTACCTGGCTCCATATGTTCATATGTTTGAGTATTTGGTCCTTTATTGGTAGCATTATCTATGAAGGATTAGAAAGTCTGGCCTTGTTGGAGATTGTGTGTCACACTGGAAGGTTTGAAAAGCCTTGAGTGTGCCATTTCCCCATCTTGCATACCAAGATGTGAGCGGCTAGCAGTTAGGCACCATGACTTTGCTCCACCATAACAGACTGCAACCCTCTGAAACTGCAAGCTCAATTAAACCTTTTTATTTATAGGTGAACTTGGTAATGGTGTTTTGCCATTTAACATTGTTTGGGCAATTATAATAGCTTTCTCTAATTAATAATCTCCACCAATATATATATTGACTCTATTTCTCTTTCAAGTAGAAAAATAATAATCAAACCTAAAATGTTATCTGTCAATTCTATCAATATTTATATGTTCATTGATACCATTCTTTTTATCTTTATTCTTAATTAAAGTGTATCAGTTATTATCTAGTCATGAAATAAGATAGAAAAAAATGCCCTACATTAATAATATTGATCTGTTTGGTATTGAGTATAAATAAAAACCCATCTCTCTACATCACTGACTAATGATATAGTTGGGTTTGTTCCTGAAGTACTTGAAAGTCCAGAATGATAGTACTGACAAATCAGATCAAGATACTGTCAAATTTTAGATAAAAGGCTTCTTGAAAATGTGTTGTGTGGGAACTTAGAGGCAGAAAATGGGAAATGTGGGAAAAAGCAATCAGTGGAAAAGGACTGACTTCCCTGGGAAAATCTGGGAAAGAAAGAGGAGGAAAGCAGAGATGAGCAGAAAATGAGAGGATATGGTACCTGGGGAAGTTCTGCTTGGGACTCCTTAGTGTAGCTGATCTTCCTCTATGGCTTTCTGATAAGTTTTAAGCCAAGCAAGACAATGGGGATATGCAGATACAAGTTCCTAGTCATACATACTGCCTTGTATTTTCTCCATTTTTTGAACTTGTTTTTTATCCATAGTATTTAATCATGTTACAACACTAAAATGTGTTATTCAAATAGATATTATTTGGATAACATTTTCAATTTTACCACTGAATGATTTTACTAAATAGAACTTTAAAGTGACTGTAATTGTATTAATTTAATGAAAAGTATCACAGGCCCCATCATTGCTATTAAATAAAATAAATGATAAGGAAATTGAAGAATTATTATAGCATGAAATATTAATGTCAAATCTTAAAGAAAAGTGTGGCAAAATTTTAAGAGGATTTGAATGTGGATAAATGTGTCTGATAGTCACAAATCCACGGAAGCCTTTGGAGGGATGCTGAGGCCTTTGCAGGGATGCTGAGGCCTTTGGAGGGATGCTGAGGCCTTTGGAGGGCTGCTGAGGCCTTTGGAGGGATGCTGAGGCCTTTGGAGGGATGCTGAGGCCTTTGCAGGGATGCTGAGGCCTTTGGAGGGATGCTGAAGCCTTTGGAGGGAAGTTGATCTCTGGCATTCTAGTGGGAGTAAAAACAGTTTATCCTTTGATGTTTGAGCTGTGAATGTTAACGGGTTTTAGCATTATGGATAAGTAAATGCTCTGGGTGATGACATTTTATAAATGACTTTGAACTTCAATAATTCAACTTAGGTTCACTCCTCTCATCTATTAACATTAAGAACCAAAATACTGTTTAAGCATCCCACTAGATTGAACATGATTTAAGGATCTGAGCCAGCTGGGGCGTGTTCTCTCAGGGGCTCTGAGACATGATTTAAAAGCTTTCACAGGAAGATTGTGACCTAATACATAAAAGGAGAATTAGGTGCTTGCTTCTAATTTGCCATGCTTACAATGAAATTACTTGTGGCTATTGTTCTTTGTATGATTTGAATTTGAATAATTGTAACAATTCCATTGAATTTCAAGAATTAAAACTAAAACTTCTGGTAAAAAACACAATTTTGAAAGGTGATGCTTTGAACTGACACTGTAAGTGCACATTATTCTGAGTCAGGCTTCCTAACTGAATTGGCAACTATTGTGTGAAATGTCACATTTCCCAGGGAATGGGAAGACCAGGTGACTTGGGGTGTGTTGGGGGTGGGGGATGGAGGGACATCCTCTTGGAGACAGAGGAGTATGGTAGTAGAAAGAGGAATAGGATGAGGAACTATCAGAGGGCAGACCAAGAGGGGGATAGCAACTGGAATGTCAAAAACAATTAAAGATAATTTTTTTTTAAATGTCAGCGAGTAGTTAGGAGTGGGTGGGTAGGTGGAGGAACACCCTCATAGAAGGAGGGGGAGGGGGGATGGAATAGGGGCTTTCCAGGAGCAGGAGAAATCGGGAAAAAGGATAACATTTGAAATGTAAATAAAGAAAATATCCAGTAAAAAACTAAAATCAAGCTGACAAAATTAAAAAAAAGTCAGTGTTTCTCATGACTATTAAAAGAAAAAAATCTTGACTTTTTGATTCAACATGATTGAAAACATAAAAGCAAGTTAATTTTTTTGTGTGTGAAAATGAAGTAACAGAGATATTTATTTGATAGTCAAGATGAATGCAAACAACTTTTTAAGCTCACCAGTGAATAAACTGTTGAAAATGTGCCCACCTGGGGAAAAGTAGTGTTTTCTTAAAGGCAGTAAATTTATCAAAGCTGTAAATGCTGAAAAGTGCTACTGATTAAAAATCATTATATTTTCTTGTTTGTGGCTTAGGGTCTCTTTAACCAGAGTGATCTCAAATACAATGTTGGGCCCCAGCTTCCAAAATCTGCTTTATATTTGTTTTGATATCACGTTTTATGGAAGATAATTCAAAGCAACGTTACCTAAACATAAACACTATAAAAATTCATGACTAATAATAGCTGTGTGATATGCATATTACTTACTTTATTGCTGTATTAATAATTCATATATTACTGATGTAATAAAGCTAGGCCTATATTATGATTAAAGCTAATGTAAAATGCTTGTCAAAATAAAAGATGTACAGGAAATGAATGAGCAACTGGAAAACCATTCTGAATAACATTTTTGTAAGGAGGTAGTGTGTCCAGGTGTTATTTGCAATTGATAATGGCTGGAGGAAGAAGAATCAGAGTTCTTGGTCCTGGTAGAGGAGGATTGGGTTTGTTTGTTTCCTTCGCATTGGAATGGCAGGGAGTGTATCAGCCACATTCCAGGACAAGTCCCATGCTTAGGAGTAGTCAACTGGCACAAACTGCACTCCACGTTTTGTTTTGTTCTTGCTTTATTTGTGTTTGGCATCAGGGAAGCTGGGTGGATCCAGAAGGAGTGGAGCATCTGATAAGATTTATATGACATCACTGATATCTATCCCCATAGGAAGACCAGCAATCTCAACAACCTAGACCCCAGAGATCTCTCAGTCACTGGGCTGTTAACCAGGCAGCACACATTAGCTGATATGAGGTCCCTGACACACAGACAGCAGAGGACTGCCTGCTCTGGCCTTAGTGAGAGAAGAAGTGCTTAATCCTCCAGAAAGACTTGAGGCCCCAGGGAGTGGGAGGGTCTGGTGGGGTGGTGGGGATACATCCTCTTGGAGATTGGGGGCAAGAATGGCATGAGCAATTGTCAGAGGGTGGGCCAAGAGGAGGATAATGACTGGACTGTAAAAAAGCTTGAATAATAATAGCAGTAGTAATAAAAACAACAACAACAATAATAATGATGATGATAATAATAGATTAGTTTGCAACATTTATACTCAAATTTATATAAACAAAAAAATATTTCCTTGAGTGATAAACAGGATCAGCAGTGAGTGAAAGGAAAAGCTTTGGTGCTGCCTCCACCAGCCTCTTATTTTATGCACAGTTTCTTATATCATATGGTATAACTAGTGGCAATCTCTGTGATGGTCTGGGAAGCAAAATGCAAAGGTGTAGCCACCAGTGCAAATCTCCCCCATCATCAAGCAGAGATGCAAGGGGTTATCTCCAGATTTGTGCTGAGGGCAAAGATATTTTAAGCAAAGCATTTCTTGAACTCTAATACTTAATGAGTCAGGGGAGCAATGACCCCAGAAGACTAATGCAAAAGGGTATGCAAACAGTGGAAAGTAGTTTTTGAGACAAATTAATTCAACCCCACAGTTTGGGTCTGGTAATAACTCTCATAATTTATGGTTAGGTCTCAGTTCATAATTGTCTAGAGACCTCCAGGCACAGACACATATTAAGCTGACAAAGATTGGCTTTTCATAATATAATTTCTTATTCATTTCAAATTCCTCATTAGTCCAAAAAAGTAATCCATTAATGTGACAATTTAATCAAATTTTACCTTTCACAGTTAAAATAAATAAAATGTATGTGGCTGTTTAAATATACTAGTTACATTTCTGAAACCAAGGAACTTAATACTAAATTATTAAATGTTACAAAATTATTTTAATTTGATTAATACTTATGACAAAGCATGGTAAAACGTCTAGAAAACAATGGAAAATACTAATTTTATATCTCAGGCACCGGTAAAAGTCCAAAGCGAAATATGATGCATCATTCCACAGTCCCCATACTGCTTTGTTCATGTTCTCTGGCCTGTAATTTCAGAGCTTTTAATTAGTTCAGTACACATTTTAGTAGCTGACATAGAGATGATTCTGAAAAATTATTATGAGAAGAATGCTGCTCTCGTTGCATGACCAAGTTACCTAATTAGGCTTAGCCAATTCCTCCTTTACATATCAGAAAATAGAGTGAAATCAAGGTAACTTTCTTTCAGGGTCAGTAGTTACATATCATAAACTTTAAACACTATCATGGTTGGTACTTAACACCATATAATTAATATATTTTAAAGTGAGAAGTTCAAATACAAAGAGGTAAAGAGGAATCGAAGAACATCTAATACTTAAATTTTCTGTCATTTGTATTTTTTAGTTTCAAAACTATAACAGTAGCCAAGGTGACACTTTTTTCCCCTGGGATATTTTGAATTATAATTATATTGTTATAAAAATCAATTGAAAAAATTTTATCATGCATTTACAAAACTCACCATAAAATTACTTATCGGTGACTTAGAATAATTAGCTATCATAGGACTTATCATAAGGGAAAATACAATCTAAGATTCCCAAGTTCATTTTTGGTAATTGGAAAAGAGTGATTTGATTGTACTACTCTTCTTAAGATTTCAATTTTTTGAAGATTTTATTTTTCTAAAGAAATTCTGCTTTTATGTGTCCGTGTGCTTGTGGGTGAGTCTATGTACATGAACTCTGTTGTTTATGGAAACCTGAAGAAAGTGTCTATCCCCTGGAGCTAGAGTTACAGACAGCTGTGAGTCAACCATGGGAGCTAGGAACAGAACTCTGATCTTTGGTAAGAGCCACATGAGCTTATACTTGTTGAGCCATCTCTCCAGCCCAGAGCTTTCTATTTTCAGTTATCATAAATGATCTAATTAATGGGGAATCCACAAAATCACAAATAATAAATATTGCTTTTATAATTGGCTTTAGGTTAACTGTCACACAACAGGATACATCTATGTATTTGAGAAAGCTTTATATTTTTCCTTGAGTTATCGTATTATCAGAAAACAATACTCTCAATGGAAAATCACTGTAATAATGACCAAGAATAGCTTTGACTTAGATGTCTCTCCCAAACCTCATCTTGAAATGTCTTGGCTATGAGAACAGTTCAAAGTTGTGGAAGACATTTAAGATATGACGAGGTCATAATAACACTGTCATAATTTCTTCAAACTTTTATTATAAGGCTTATATTAGTGATAAAAGAGGGAGCTCAGCTCCTATTCTTTCTCTATCTTCTCACTCTTTCCCCATTCTATATTTGTGCATTATGGAGATTCTCCCTGGATTTGGCCTCTTTGATCCTAGATTTCCCAGCATCATGAAGCAAGCCAAACTCTCTTTACAAATACCTCTCTGTCTGCTAACATAACAATACAAATAGACTAGCATGATAAATTGGTATCAAGAATTTGGCTATTACCATAAAAGTACTGGAACACAGTGGGATAACTAGAGATCTAAGTTAAAGTAGAACTTGGAAACGACTGCTGAACCAATTTTGTTGTTGTTATTAAAGGGATGTTTCTGTTGTTGTCAAAGGTACGCCATAGACAACTCAGTTGAAGACTCTGAAGAAAATAAGGCTGAATGTCTGGAGCTTCAAAATCACTTAAGTGTTCTTGGTCAGCTTACCAGTCAAGGTCGTTCTGATGAGAGTTCAGACATATCACAATAGGAACCAAGCAGTGATGTAAGGCCATCCTTGTCCTGCAGTTGTAAAGACCATATTTATGTCCATGCTCTGGAGTTTTGAAAAATTAGTTTATTGAATCAGAGTATCCAGAAGAAGAAATATCTTATTAAGCATGTAACTAACTGCCTGTTTCCTGCATACTTCTAATCACTTAGAATGAAACACAAGAGCACAGAAATGACTAAAAAAAAATCAGGAAACACAGAACAAATGAATGCGGAGAGCTCAGTCTGGCCATGTACTCAGAAAAAAATAAACGTGTTCCTAGCAAAGAATACTAGGTGTGATTAATGATTAGTGCCATGCGATTAAGTCAAAGTATGCAGACAGAAAGGAACTAGATGTGACATACTCAGTGGAAGAATTTTCCTAAATACATTTCAGAGTTATTTGGTTTTATTCTTCATGATAAAATTGAATCACTGTGACCAGAATATGGAGTCAACTTGATAAAACGTGGAGTTTGTTTTTTAATTTGCTTTTTAATCTCGTCGCACCAGAAGTCTCAGTCAATCTTGAAAGGGAACAAAGTGGAGTATTTTATAGAATTGCAAAAAGGGTGAAGGGTAAGGCAGGAAGCAGTAGGGATTAAAGTATGCTTAAGGACCTGTTCCCAACAAACTACTGCTTCAGTTTTATTCTGTTTCTAAAGCCTGATTTCACAGCCCAACACACTCCAAGTCTCTAGTAACTTCTGAGTGTAATACATGCTATCACCATAACTAAAGATTAAGCAAGTCTAGGTCAGTCTTGTCCTGAACCTCAGAGTATATGTCAGTTCCAGTATATGGTGGAGCCCACACACTTTAGCAACATAAAATTTCAATATCCATGAGGCATGGCTTGTCTCTACCTAAATTTCAAGAAATGTTACAGACTTCCTTCATAGAAGAGTAATCAGAGATTTGTTTCTAAAGCACAGGGCCTCACAAAGATCTGTTAAAAAATACCAAGTAGGAATGTGCTATTAAAAAAAAATAGCAAGTAGGAATGTGGGGTCTGGGGCAGATTTGCTACCAACTTTTCATTAGAGCCATTACACAGCTGTTCCTGTGGAAACAAGTAAATCTACCGGACTCCCAGTGGGCACACATGAGATACCCAAACGTAAACCCCCAAATACGTCTGAGTTTTGACAAAGGAGCCACAAATTCACATGGAGAAAAAAACAGTGTATACTAAGCTTGAACCAATTGACATAGGGAAGATATTTATGAATATGATCAGTATTATAGACATTAAAGTCAACAACTTTTATAACATAAATAATATTTCTGCATGTGATTTTGTTTTAAATTTGTATAAAACAAATGTCTTGTTTTCAGATTTATAGATCATAAATTATTCTGAGTTAAGTGGATATGATATCAAAGTAATTAAATAATTGATTTTTAAGTAATAGTTTTACATTTTAAATAACTTTAAATTATTTTTTAATTTTTGAGATTATAATATAGTTGCATTATTTCCCCTTTGTTTTCTTTCCTCTACATCCTCCAACATATGCCTCCTGGCTCTGTTTGAAATTCATGGTCTCTTTGGCATTTATAGTGTGTTTGTATATTTATGTGTGTATATATTTATGTGTGTATATATTTGTGTGTGTATTTGTGTGTGTGTGTGTGTGTGTGTAGGTATAAAAGTAAAATCTTCTCAATCTTTTTAATGTTACTTGTGTGTATGATTTTAGGGCTGATCTTGGGAATTAGATAATCAATTGGAAGACTATATCTTTCACTCTCGGAATTCCTTGGTTGCTTCTAGTCCATGGTGTGGACCTTAGGCCTCCTGAGCTTTCCATGTCCAAGATAGCATGCCTAATCTTGTCCTTTTAAGCTCACATTTAAGCAGTCATGTTGGTGATACTTTATGGTTTTAGTTTCTAACATTTCTAGGAGGCGCAATCTCATAGAAAACTCAAGTATGTTTGGGGAAGATATATGTACATGAGTGTGACTAGGCATAGTGGAGAACAAAGACACAAGACACCCTGGAATTAAATTAAGGTAGTTGTGAGCCCCCCTAATGTAGGTTCTTGGAATGAAACATCAGTTCTTTGAAAGGGCAATATTTACTTTTACCTACGGAACTATCCACTCCATAACCAGTATAGTTGTTTCTTAAAGAATATTTGCAGCCAACCAATGGACAGAAGCTACTCACTCCTGTGGTTGAATTAGGCAAAAGTTGGAAGAAACTGAGGGCAACCCTGAGGGAGGAACAGCATTCTGAATTAATCTGGATCCCTGAGATCCCTCAGACACTGGACCACCAACCAGGCAGCATACACCAGCTGATATGAGGCCCCCAACACATATACAGCAGAGGACTGCTGGGTCTGGGTTCAGTCAGAGAAGATGCACCTACCCCTCAAGAGACTGGAGGCACCAGGGAGATTAGAGAGGAGATGGGATAGGGAATTTCTGGAGGGGAACTAGGAAAGGGATAACATTTGAAATGTCAATAAATAGAATTTCCAATAAAAAATATCATCTTAGGGCCTGGAGTGATGACTCAGTGGTTAATGGTACCTACTTTCAGTTCTTCCAGCATACCCCTAGTTTGGTTTCCAGTACATAAAGTAGATGGTTCAGAACTGCCTCTAATTCCAGCTTCAGGAATTAGTCATAATTGCAGGATCTGTCATATAGATGTGTCCATTGGAACTGAGCTCCCCATGATCTATTGATCTCTTTTATATATACAGTTGTGGTTTCCTATGATCGTCTCAATTTACTGTAAAGAGGGCTTTCTTCAATTAGCAATAGCAATAACTTTACTTGTGGATATAAAGATATGATTTAGAAAGTAGTAAGAAAATTTTATTTGTATTTTTAATTATGTATGTGTTTGCACATGATTTCAGGTTCTGGTGGAGGCCAGAGGCATTGGGATACCCCCTCCCTCTGCTTATATGAGGGTACTCACCCTCCTACCCACCCACTCCCTCATCCCCACCTGGCATTCCCCTACACTGAGGCATCGAGCCTTCACAGGACCAAGGTCCTCTCCTCACATTGATGTCAGACAAGGCCATCCTCTGCAACATATGTGGTGGGAGCCATGGGTCACTCCATGTGTACTCTTTGGTTGGTGGTTTAGTTCCTGGGAGCTCTGAGGTATGATATATTTTAAATACAAAGGATGCTTGCTTGTTTTCTACTTTGTATAACATTGGCTATTTTATTTATTTGCTTATTTACTACTTTTAAAATCTATGTCAACAAATTTCCCAGGTAGAATTTGAACTTACAATGCTACTGAATCAGACCTTCAGGTATCTACAAGTATAAGCCACCAAGCCCGTGCTAGTCTTGTATGTTGTATTGCATGTAGTTTCTACCTGGACAGTAACTGAATGGAATACCAAGTTGTAAAAATCCCATAACTATAACAGCAATTATTTGAAGGCCATATCTAGACTTTAATATACTAACATTTAGATGATTTTGTCTAATAGACCAACATGTAAATAAGCACACAGAATGAGACATTGTGTGTGTGTGTGTGGGGGGGGCTTTCTTAAGCTCTATAACTTTATAAAATTAATTATCGATTAACTTACAGAATTATGAATGTTCTGTTATGGCTTTTTCATTCATATATCAGTATATTTCATTCTTACTGGTAACATGTATGCTTTATATTCTCTTGCTATGGCACTTCTCAAATAATTTTCCTTTTGCAGTTTTGATGTATACATGTGAGTGTCCTCTGCGGTCCCTCTTTTGCACAATCTTTAGATCTTTTCCTCTGTCATAGTTTCTTTTAAATTTTCATATATGCTATATGTTCACACACATCTCTTTCTGTTATCTATTTATCTGAGGTCTATCAGGTTATCTACTAATCAACATGACACTGAGATTCAGTCAAGGTACCATATATTATTTTAAATACATATTTTTATGAGAAAAGCATCCAATATTTTCCTTCATGTAGTTAGACTTATTTTACTTAACTCTATGATTTCCAAGTTCATGCTTTTTCCTTCAGCTACTGTGATTTAACTTTTGTTTGAGCTAACTAGAATTCTTTTGCTTGTAAGAACCATATGTTCTTGATATACTCATTGTTTGCAGGATGTTTTTTCAAAGTCATGGTTTCCTATCTTGGTTCTGGTGAAAAGTATTACAATAAACAGAAATGTGTAAGGTGCAAGTATCTCTAGAACACTCTGAGTTTGTATACTTTCGGATCTATTCTCAGTAGTAGAACAACTGTCTTTTATGGTCCTTCTAATCTTGTAGCTTTAAGAAACCTCTGCAGTGATTTCCATTGTAGTGGCATTAGCATTTGCTGTCTACTTTTTGTTGATGATTGATATTATGGCTGGAGGGATAAATAAAAGCCATTTGATTTTGAATACTTCTGATGCCTGAGTTTGTTAAACACACTAAAATAGTTATTAAATGATTCTTATATTGATCTTTAAGAATCCTTATAGATTAGTAGTATTAATATCCTATCTAATGTATAATTGGCAAATATTTTTCTCTATGTTTTTTAATCACTCTGTAGGTTATTTCCATTGTTGGACAAACACTTCCAAATTTCATGGAATCTCATTTGACAATTCTTTGGATTACTCCTGTTTCCTATTTGGGTCATTTAATAATGTATTTGAAGTATTTTATTTTATGTTTTTTTTTCCTCCAGATGTTTCTGAGTTTCTGATATTTGCAATAAGTCTATTTTGAAATGCATTTGATTTAGAGAAACATGAACCTCATTTTTTCTTTTGTATGTATGTAATCAGTTTTGGATTACCACAGAGTTTTCCAGTAGCTATCTTTTTTTTTTTTTCTTTCCATTTTTGAAATTTTTGGAAGAATTGGGTGGCCGTAGCTGTGCTTCTTTTTTTTTTCTTTCCTTTTGGTCTAGATCCTGCTTTTCTCAGCCTATTCCTTTGCCAAAAGGCTTTCTCCAATCTAAGAATTGTCATAAACATTCTTTAGGATGTCTTGTTATCATATCATTTGCAAATATCTATAGTTTTTGACGTTTCCTAATCTGTCAAGTTTTATTTATGTGTCATTTCTGGCTACTGTAGCTAAGGCTACAGTATAACTCATTGAATAGAAGACAGAATTATTTTTAACGGGATGGATTGCTTTCAGTGTTTCCCCATTCGGTATGATTTTTGGTGACAGATTCAACATATATGACATTTTTATGTAACTTTACAATATCTTCCTTCCATTCCTAGATTTTTTTTTTTTTTTTTAGTTTTTCGAGACAGGGTTTCTCTGTGTAGCCCTGGCTGTCCTGGAACTCATTCTGTAGACCAGGCTGGCCTCGAACTCAGAAATCCACCTGACCCTGCCTCCTAAGTGCTGGGATCAAAGGCATGCGCCATCACTGTCTGGCCATTCCTAGATTTTTAAAAATTTATTATTTTTTTTAAATTTATTCACATTTCAAGTGTTATCCCCTTACCCAAGTTCCCCCCTCCTGGAAACCCTCTATACAATCCCCCCTCCCCCTGCTTCTATGAGGGTGTTCCTCCACCCACCCACCAACTCTTGCTCCTACCCTCAATTCCCCTACACTGGGACATCTATCCAGCCTTCATAGGACCAAGGACTTCTGCTACAAGGCTGTCCTCTGCTACATATGCAGCTGGAGCCATGTGTATTCCTTGGTTGGTGGAGTCCCTAGGAGCTCTGAGGGGTCTAGTTGGTTGATATTGTTGTTATTCCTATGGAGTTGAAACCCCTTCAGCTACTTTGGTCCTTTTTCTAACTCCTCCATTGGGGACCTCGCACTCAGTGCAATGGTTGGCTGTGAGCATACAATTCTGTATTTTTAAGGCTCTGGCAGCACCTCAGGAGACAGCTATATCAAGCTCCTTTCAGCAAGCATTTCTTAGCATCCACAATAGTGTCAGAGTTTGATGACTTTATCTGGGATGAATCCGCAGGTAGGACAGTCTCTGGATGGCCTTTTCTTCAGTCTCTACTCTGTACTTTGTCTCTATATTTGCTCTTGTGAGTATTTTTTCCCCTTTCTAAGACAGACCAAAGCATCCACACTTTGTTCTTTCTTCTTTTTGAGCTTCATGTGGTCTGTGAATTGTATCTTGAATATTCCAAGCTTTTGGGTCAATGTTCACTTATCAGTGAGTGCATACCATGTGTGTTCTTTTGTGATTGGGTTACCTCACTCAGGATGATATTTTCTAGGTCCATCCATTTGCCTAAGAATTTCATGAATTCATCATTTTTAATAGCTGAGTAGTACTCCAAAGTATAAATGTACCACATTTTCCATATCTGTTCCTCTGTTGAAGGACATCTGGGTTCTTTTCAGCTTCTGTCTATAACTACACTACAGCTTCTATGAACATAGTGGAGCATGTGTCCTTGTTATATGTTGGAGAATCTTTTGGGTATATGCCCAGGAGTGATATAGCTGGGTACTCAGGTAGTACTATATCCAATTTTCTGAGAACAGCCACAGATTTCCTGAGTGGTTGTACCAGCTTGCAATCCCATGAGCAATGGAGGCGTGTTTCTCTTTCTCCATATCCTTACCAGCATCTGCTGCCACCAGAGTTTTTTCATTTTAGTCATTCTGACTGGTATGAGTTAGGATCTCAGGGTTGTTTTGATTTGCATTTCCTTGATGAGTAAGGATGTTGAACATTTCTTTAGGTGCTTCTCAGCCATTTGGTATTCCTTAGTTGAGAATTCTTTGTTTAGCTCTGTACCCCATTTTTAATAGGGTTATTTGTTTCTCTGGATTCTAACTTCTTGAGTTATTTGTATATATTGCACAAGTGCCATATATTCGATGTAGGATTGGTAAAGATCTTTTCCCAATCTGTTGGTTGCCTTTTGTCCTATTGACAGTGTCCTTTGCCTTACAAAAGCTTTCCAATTTTCTGAGGTCTCATTTGTTGATTCTTGATCTATTGGTGTTCTGTTTAGGAAATTTTCCCTTGTGCCCATGTCCTCGAGGCTCTTCCCTCATTTCTTTTCTGTTAGTTTCAGTGTATCTGGTTTTAAGTGGAAGTCCATGATCTACTTGTACTTGAGCTTCGTACAAGGAGATAGGAATGGATCGGTTTGCATTTTTCTACAGGCTAACTGCCAGTTGAGCCAACACCATTTGTTGAAAAGGCTGCCTTTTTTCCACTGGATGGTTTTAGTTCCTTTGTCAAAGATCAAATGTCTGTAGGTGTGTAGGTTCATTTCTGGATTTTCAATTCTATTCCATTGATCTACCTGCCTGTCACTTTACCAATACCATTGCTGCCTAGTACAGCTTGAGGTCAGGAATGCTGATTCCCCCATATTTCTAGATTTTTATGTTACAAGAAGATATTGAACTTTTCAGAGGTCATTTTTAGATATTGTCTATTTTCTTTATAGAAAACTGATTTTTGATAAGTTTTAATACTGTGTCTTCATTATAAATCTGTACCCCAATCATATATAACTTCATACAACATCTTTAATATAACTATTTTAGTTAGTGTTTCATTGCTGTGAAAAGACACCATGACCAAGGCAACTCTTATAAAGTACGCTTAATTAATGCTGGCTTCTTTCAGGTTCAGATGTTCACTCCATTATCATCATGGCAGGAGCTATTGCAGTGTGCAGGCAGACATAGTGATGATAGAGCTTAGAGTTTTACACCTTCATCAGAGGCCTCCAGGAGAAGAGTTTCTTCCAGACAGGAGGAGTGTCTCAATGTCCATACCTACAGTGATGCACTTCCTCCACCAAGGCCACAACTCCTTCAATAAAGCCAAACCTCCTAATAGTACCATATCTAATGGGCTGTGTGTATTCAAACCACCAGACTTGCCATTGAGGATTTTCTTAGGATCATTCTTTTTTCTTTTTCTAGGACCTTGAGGTTATGCACTTAAGATGTCTCTCTGTCTCTCTCTGTCTCTGTCTCTGTCTTTCTATCTCTCTTTCTCTTCTGTTTGTCTCTGTCTGTCTCTGTCTGTCTCTGTCTCTGTCTCTGTCTCTGTCTCTGTCTCTCTCTCTCTCTCTCTCTCTCTCTCTCTCTCTCTCTCTCTCTCTTAATGTAAAAACTCTAGCTACATTTTTCCCTTAGAGTACTATAAGTGAATCTGCAAATTTCTGGTATTTTAATCTTTTTTTCTTTATTTGATCACAGAAAGCATCACATTGTTCTACAACACCTTCTTCACTTGCTCTCCTGTCATTTAAGAGTGTATTGTTCAGTATTAAAATGTTTGTTTGGTTTTAGATTTTCTTTCTATGCTGTCTAAATCCACTTGGATCTGCTAAGATAAAATTATTTTTATTCTTTTATATGTACTAAAATATGATAGATTTTGAGTATACCTATTTTTGACATTTCCATAAGCACTTCATACTTGTAGAAAAATAACATTCTCTAAACATGCGCATACATTCTTTCAATGTACAGTTTAACCTCTTCGCTCTTACTGTTGAATTTTAGCTTGCATGGCCTATATGATGATGCAAGTTACAATAGAATCATATACTATTATAGTTTCAAAGTTTATTTGAATTCTCATGCCCATTTGATTTTGTTATAGAACTGATAATCTGAAAGTAGATATATATATATTTATAATTGTGATGTCATCCTAATGAATGTAATTGTTTCTTCTTATATTATGATGGCTTTTGCTTTGATTCTTTAATATCAGATACCAACAGAGAGTACTTGATGATTTTCAGCAGTTGTTTCCTTTGTAATTATCTGTTAGGCTCATCCTTTGTCAATAACCAGTGAGTTTAAGGCACAACTAGAAGACAGCTGACCCATGTTTTCAATCTAGTGATTCATCTATATTTTAGTAGTGAGTAAAAACCATTTATAGCTAAGATCATTAAAAACAAGTATGTGCTAATTCTTGTTGATTTATGTTCTTGTTTTAGGACTATGCATTTTTTTCTTTTTTTTTTTCACTTTTGATTTTAGAGATTTATTGGTTTACTATATTGAACACTTTAGATCCGTCCCTAGGTAATTTTTAACCTGATATTTCTCACATAAAAATAATTTCACACTTTTTCCTTTACTCATGTGACTTACATGGTCTTTCATCATCCTCTGCAGAATACTGGAGTTAACTTTTAAAGTATTAACTTTGCACTGGCAATTGTCTTCTTGCTTGTTTCAAAATACTTATTGTTGCCGTCAGTTTGACCACGTAATGATGCTGAGTATAGGGTAGTTAAATACCCAATTCTAGGGCTTGATAACATAAAACTTCCATGTTGCTGTGGCATTAACAATGGTGACTACCAATCTGATACTTTTCTCATGTGTTGGGTTTTATTTTGAATTACCATTTGACCTTACATATTTTTGTGTCCTTTCTTTTATTTGCGATTTTGAGGAGGTTATTTATTGGTGAGTACTTCTGTGTTCATAAATATAGTTTCTAGTATTAACTACTTTTATTTAATTTTCACAGTATCTCAATATAATAAAACTCAGTTGTTGAGTTAATTTCTCTTAATTTTGCTAGGTTTTAGCCACATTGATATTGTCCTCATACTTTTTTGTTATTTTTATTATTCTAGCAAGGTCCTGGAGAGAATTCAAATGCACTTTGACTCCTCTTTTAAGTCATCAATCATTTCTACCAGTAAACTCTAAAAACCTCACTATATACTACCTATTACAGTAATTTTGAATGAAGTAAGCAGATTTAGGATCTTTTGGGGCATATAGCCTGTCTTGGTTATACATGTTTGCCACATTTTCATTACACTATCCACATTCTTTGGTCTGAGTCCTTGGTTTGCTTTGCTTGGTTGTTTTGTTGTTTCTTTTGGTTTTTGAAAATAGATTCTTCTCTCATAAATACATCCCCACCACAGTTCATTCTCCCTCTACACCTCAAGCTGCCTGGCTTTTCCTCCGTGTCTACTCCCCCTCCCCCCCCACATTTCCCTTAATAGAGAAGCAGTTCTCCAAGAGACAACAGCAGAACTTTACAAAGCAAGATACAATAAAATAGGTCAAAACCCCTTATTTGTAGGCTGGAAAAGGCAACCGGATAGAAGGAAAGGAGTCGCACGATCAGGAAGAATCAAAGATATACTCTAACCATTCACTGTTGGAAATTCCACAAAACCACTAAGCTAACAGTCATAACACGAAAGGGAAGGACCTGATGTAGACCCATGCCAGCTCTATGCTTACCACTTTACTCTCTGTGAGCTGGTATGAACCCGTTTTAGATGATTCAGAGAGTCATGGACTCCTAGTGCCCTAAATCTCCTCTGTCTTCTACAGTCTTTTCTTCACCTCTTCTGTAGCATTCCCTGAGTTGAAGAGATGGATCCGATGGAGACTGATTTAGATAGGGTTTTACTGCTGTGAACAGACACTGTGACCAAAGCAACTATTATAAGGACAACATTTTATTGGGGTTAGCTTACATTCAGAGGTTCAGTCCAGTATCATCAAGGCCAGAGCATGGAAGTATCCAGGCAGGCATGGTGCAGTTATGGAGCAGGCAGAGTTGAGAGTTCTATATCTTTGTCTGAAGGCTGTTAGCAGAGTACTTGCTTCCAGGCAGCTAGAACTAGGGTATTAAAGCCCCCATCCACAGTGACACACTACTTCAACAAGGCCACACCTCCTAATAGTGCCAAGCATATACAAATCACCACAGAGACATACAAATTCTACTCTCACTTTGTATAATGTCTGTGTGTGGGTACCTGCTCTCATCTAATGCCAGAAGAAGCCTCTCTGATGATGACTGGACAAGGCACCAATTTATGAGATTAGCAAAATATTAGGATTTATTTGCGTTTTTCCCTGTTGTGTTTGGTTCTACCAGAGAAGTCTGGGCTAACCCGTCTCTTATTTTTGGCCATCCAGGAAGTGTCAGGAAAGGGCTCCCTATCATGCATAGGGCCTCAAGTTAAACCAGATATTGATTGGGCATTACTACAAGTTCTGTTCTTCAATTAACCCAACATGTCTAATAGGCAGCACAGTTCATAGGGCAACAGTTTTGTGGCTGGGTAAGAGTCCAGGTTTCTCTTTCACTAGCCTGCAGAATATCTTCCCATACCAAATAGACTTGAAGGAGAAGGCTTTACCATGAATAGGAGTTAGATTTTGTCAAGTGCTTTTTTAGCATCTAATGAGATGGTCCTGTTGTTTTTGTTGTTATTTTTGTTTTGTTTATTTTATTTTTTCCATTTTTTTTTTAGTTAGTTTGTATGATAGATTACATTGATAGATTTTCATATATTGAGCCGTTCCTACATCTCTGGGACAAAGCCTGCTTGATCATTATGGATGATCTTTTTGATGTGTTCTTGGATTCTGTTTACAAGCATTTTATTGTGCATATTTGCATTTACACAATATGCACAATAAAATATTTGTAAATGGAAATTAGTTTCTTTCTCTGTAGATTCTTTATTTTGGTTGAGTATCGATGTAACTCTAGCCTCATAAAATGAATTGGACAATGTTCCTTCTGTTTTTATTTTGTGGAATAATTTGGTGAATATTGAAGTAGAATTTTGTGCTACAATAGTAAGGTACTGGACACTGGGAAGGGAGAAATTTAATGATGACTTCTATTTTACTAGACATTATATGTATATTTAAATTGTTTATCTGGTCTTGAAATAATTCATTCCAATCTGTTCAGTTTTGTAGATTACAGGTTATGTCCTTATGATACTTTGGATTTCTTTAGTGTCTGTTGTTAATGCTACCCCTTTGTTTTTATATTAATATTAATATAATATTAATATAAAATTAATATTAATGTGGATATTCTCTCTGTGTCTTTGGTGTGTGTGTGTGTGTGTGAGTGATCTTATTTTCTTTAATTTCAATTACCTCATTTTTAACTTTCACCATACAAAATAATGAATTTTACAATATTTTCATATTTATATAATAGTAGTTTGCCCATATTTATCTCTTTTTAATTTTTCCTGTCTCCTAGTCCTCTTCTTTTCCTTGAACAATTATTTTTCGTATTTAAAAAATGTTTATTAGGGTCTGTCATTTTGATTTTTCTCAAAGACACCAGTGTTTGTTTCATTGATTCTTTTATTCTTCTCTTTGTTTCTACTTTATTGATTTCAGACTTAAGTTTGATATTTTTCTTACTGTCCTCAACTATTGCTGTGCTTACTTCTATTTGTTCTAGAGTTTTCAAGTGTGCAGTTAAGTTGCTAATATGAGATCCCTCATTTTTTTTATATAGGCGCTTAGTGGAAAGTTCTTTCCACTTACCAACCATTGTATTGTGTTCCCTAAGTTTGGCATGCTGTGTCCTTATTTCAATAAATTCTCGTAAGTCTTCAGTTTCTTTATATCACACTCCAGTTTTTACTCAGTGGAGAGGTGTTTACTTTTTGTGAGTTTGTATGTTTTCTCTTGTTTCTCCTGTTATTGATATCTATATTTAATTAAACATGGTCCAATGGGATTCAGAGAGTTAATAATTTTCATTTTCTAGTATATATATTCAGATTTGCTTTGCTTGCAAGTATGTTGTTAATTTTGGAGAAAGTTTTTTAAGGTGCTATGAGAAGGCATATCCTTTATGTTTGAGTGAAATGTTCTGAAAATATATATAAGTCCTGTTTTTAAGTTTCTCTTTTTAATTTTTGCTTGATGACTTGTCTGTGGATGAGAGTGGGTTATTGCAGTTTCTACCCATCAATGTGTAACAGTCAATATGTAATTTATGCTGTAGTACTGATTCTTTTGCAAATGTGTGTGCTTTTGTATTTACAGCATGCATCTTAAAAACTGAAATATCATCTTGGTGAATTTGTTCTTTGCCAAGTGTATAGTGTCCTACCCATCTCTTTTAATTATTTTTTTGTTTGAAGTCTGTGTTTTAAATTTTAAAATGGCTATACCAGCTTGCTTCTTTGGGTCATTTGCTTGTAATATTGTTTTCTAACTGATCAACAGGTAATGTCTACTTTTGATGTTGAGTTGTGATATTTGTATGTTGTACAATGATAGATCCTGTTTCCATATCCGTTCTGTTGGCCTGAGTCTTTTTTTTAAGGAAATCAATACCATTGAGGTTGAGGGATATAAATGAACATTATGATTATTAATTCATGTTGTTTTGCTGGTGGTAGTGGTAGTGGTGGTTGTGATGATGATGATGGTGGTGATGATGATGATGATGATGATGATGATGATGATGATGATGAGTTTCTGTTTATGTGTGCCTCTGTGTATGTCTGTGTCTCTCTCTGCGTGTGTTTCCCTTACTTTGGTATATTAGTGTGCTATTATTTATTTTCTATATTTTAATGGATTTAGTTAATACCGCTCCTTGGTTTGGACTTTTTCTACAGCAGTTTCTGTAGGGCTGTATTTGATAATTATTGTTTAAATAAGACTTTGTCATGGATATTTTACTTTCTAGATCTATGGTGGTTGTAAATTTTGTTGAGTTTAATAGTCTTGGTGGGGAACTGTAGTCTCTGAGAGTCTAGAGAACATGTTTGTCCCCTCTGGCTTTTATAGTCTCCATTGTAAAATCAAGTTTGACTCTAATTGGTCTTCATTTTATGTTATTTGATCATTTCCCCTAGCAGGTTTTAATTTTTGTTCTAAATATTTATTGTTTTTATTGTTATGTGGTACAGAGATTTTCGTATCTGGGCTAATTTACTTGGTGTTGTGCATGCCTCTCACACCTTCATAGACATCCCCCTCTTTAAAAAATATCTGTAATTTCATTGACAATATTTGCTGGTGATCTGTTCTGGGATTGTTTTCCTTCTTCTGTTCCTTTTATTCTTAGATTTTGTATTTTCATTGCATCCCAGGTTTCCTCAATGTTTTATCAGAAACTTTTCCTATGTAATATGTTCTTAGACCAAAGTATCCACTTCTTCTATCATGTCTTCAGTGTTTGAGATCCTCTCTTCCATCTCTTGTATTGTGTGCTTGGAGCATGCCACTATATCTTCTATTCCCATTAGGAAATTTTTCATTTTCAGAAATCATTCAGTTTGTATTTTATGTTTTATGTCTTCAATTTCTGTTTAAGGTCTTGGGCAGTTTTATTCATTTCTTTTAACTGCATTTCATTGGCTCTCTCTTTTGTATTGTTGTTGTAATTAGTACTTTTTTAAGTTTTTTTTTAAAAAAAACTTATTAGTTATTTTATTTACCTTTCAAATGTTATCCCTCTTCTCTGTTTCACCTTTGAAACTCCCCTATCCCACCTCTCCCTCTGCTTCTGAGAGTGCTCCATCATTCTCCCACCCACTCCTGTCTCACCGCCCTAGCATTCCCCTATGCTGGTGCATTGAGCCTTCACAGGACCAAGGGCCTCCCCTCTCATGGGTTCTAGACAATGCCATCTTCTGATACATATGCAGCTGGAGTCATGGGTACCTCCATGTATGGTATTTGGTTGGTGGCTTAGTCCCTAGGAGCCCTGGGGTATCTGTTTGGTTGATATTGTTGTTTTTCCTGTGGGGTTGCAAACCCTATTCAGCTCCTTCAGTCATTCCCCTAACTCCTCCATTGGGGTGCCCATGCTCAGTCCGATGGTTGGCTGCAAGCATCCACATCTGTATCCATAAGGCTCTGGCAGAGCCTCTCAGGAGACATACATATCAGCAAGCATTTCTTGGGATTGGCAATAGTTACTGTGTTTGTTGGCTGCATATGGGATGGATCTCCAACTGGGGCAGTCTCTGGATAGCCTTTCCTTCAGTATCTGCTCCACTCTTTGTCCTTGCATTTCCTTTAGACAGGATCAATTCTGGATTATAATTTTTAGAAGGAGTGGTGTAGTGGCTATTCCTGGTTGTCAACTTGACTATGTCTGAAATGAACTACAATCCAGAATTAGAAGGCTCACCTGTGGCCCTAATCTGGAGGCTGAGAGATATAAGTTTCTGACCTGAATCTTGGCATGGAGACCTTGAGGAATAGTGGCTATGAATCCCATAGGATTAACATAGAAAGCTCTATGAGTTCAAGATCATCTGGGATTAAAGGTGTGGTGTCATAGTGGCTATGAATTCTAGAAGATTAAGACTGGAAGATTTACGAGTTCAAACAAGGTCATCTGGCCACCACACCTTTAACCTGGGCCACACTTTTTGCTAGAGATCTATATAAGGACATTGGAAGAAAGAAGGCTCTCTCTGCTTCACCTGCTTGCCTTGTGGGACTGAGCAATTGCTGGATCCTTGGACTTCCATTCACAGCTGCTGCCGCGACTGTTGTTGGGAGTTGATTGTTGGGAGTTGGACTACAAACTGTAAGTCGTCAATAAATCCCTTTACTACATAGAGACTAGCATAAATTCTGTGACTCTAGAGAACCCTGACTAAGACATATTGGTACCAGGAGTGGAGTATTCCTGTGACAACCTGACCATGTTTTGGGGAGGACTGTGGAAGGACTTTGGAACTTTGAACTAGAAGAACCATTGGTTGTTAAGAGCTCTATGGGATGCTGTGTAGAAGCTTGAAAGATCATGTTGAGAACAGTGCAGAGATGGAGGCCTGGCTTGTGAAATTTCAGAGGGAAGATTAAAGACTCTATCAGGTCCGTTGTTATTTTGATTGTGAAGATTCTGTGGTTCTGGTTAGCTGGGGCTGAGGAATCAGCTGTGATTAACAAGATACCAGAACTACTAAAATGAAAACTGCATTATTGGGACTATTGATGCTGGTTAGCTGGAGCTAAGAAAGTAGTGGTGATTAAGAAGAGACCAGCATCATTGGGGTGACATCTTCTGGGAAGTGTTTTTTGAGAGCAAAGAGGCTATGTTCCAGAGATAGCCAAGGTTGTACCTTGTGCTGCAGCAGGACTTGGTAATGTGTAAGAGTCACCCAGGTAGTACTGGTTTTGACAGCACAAAGGGGTCATGAGGAGCAGCTGAGGCTCAGCACAGTGAGAGGCCATGGAAGGCCATTGATGAACGGGCAGCCTCAGTTTGCAATTGATAGCCCAGGACTGAAGGTGTCAAGCAAAGGAGTTGAGGCTTGGCACCATAAAGACAGTCTATGAGAGGCTATTGGTAAAGCCTGGTTACAGCATTGTTTTGGGAATGCCAGTACCATGCAATGACCACCAAGGACAGCAGCAGCAGTGGAGTACAGGCATCTGGAGCCCAGAAGACAAGATGTGTGTTACAAAGAGCAGAGCTGGAGAAGTGACCAAAGCCCTTAGAGGAGCCCAAAAGATCGTGAGTTGGATCCCAGACATTGGTTTTGCTTTTGATTGTGACTGTGCCCTGATATTTTTCCCTCTTGAAGGAAGAATATATTTTAGTGGAGTCCACTTTAAATTTTAAAAGATATTAGACATTTTAAGTTGATTAAATTTTTAATATGTAAAGACTGTGGGACTTTAGATCTTGGGGATGAATAAAAACATAAGAGTTGAGGCTTAATTGTGATGTGTTTGTGTGTCAAGTTGACAAGGGTTCAATTGTACTGGCTAGTTTTGTGTGTCAACTTGACACAGGCTGCAGTTATCACAGAGAAGGGAGTTTCAGTTGGGGAAGTGCCTCCATGAGACCCAGATGTGGGGCATTTTCTCAATTAGTGATCAAGGGGGTAGGCCCCTTGTGGGTGGTGCCATCCCTGGGCTGGAAGTCTTGGGTTCTATAAGAAAGCAGGCTGAGCAAGCCAGAGAAAGCAAGCCAGTAAGGAACATCCCTCCATGGCCTCTGCATCAGCTCCTGCTTTTGACCTGCTTGAGTTCCAGTCCTGACTTCCTCTGGTGATAAACAGCAATGTGGAAATATAAGCTAAATAAACCCTTTCCTCCCCAACTTGCTTCTTGATCATGTTTGTGCAGGAATAGAAACCCTGACTAAGACAGGTGGGTAGCCCCATCCCTCAACCAGGAACCAGTGCCTAACCTCTGAATATGGCCTCTACAGATTCTGTCTACCCTTTGTTGGGTATTTCAGATAATATTATCCCCATTGGGTCCTAGGAGACTCTTTCTTTCCTGGTGTCTGTGACTTTCTGTTGGCTACCGCCAGTTCCCCATCCCCCATTGCTACATACCTACCTCTGTTAAATTTCCTGTTAAAGATTTGTTTTCTCCAATTGATTGTTTGTGTTTTCCTGGATTTATTAAAGGGATTTATTCACTTCACCATAAAGTACATCTATCTTCTTTATATTGTTGGTTTTAAGGGTGTGTGTGTGTGTGTGTGTGTGTGTGTGTGTGTGTGTGTGTGTTTATGTGTGTATGCTTTGGTGATGTTGCAATATTCAGAGTCTGCTGGAGTCAAATAACTGGGCTCTTGCAGAGCCATATTGCAGTGGCTAATATTACTTTCACATGTTAACATTAACATATCCTGATATGATGTGATAATAAATTTAGGAGTTGATTTCTGGCTTTGTCTTTTTGGGTGGGTGTTTTTCTCCTTGGTTTTGGTTTTCTCTATAAGTTTTCAGAGTATGTTGGCTGTTTTAGTGGTTTGGTCCACTGGCATGTTCACAGGGAGTGATTGTTGTTGGAAGATGGTCCATGGGATCCACAATTTGTATGGCCCAGGGAGAGGGGAAACTGCAGCTGTTTGTCTGTTGTCCTATGACCTAAGGAAAGGTTTGGGATAGCAGGGAGAATGGAGAAGGTCCTTCAACAGGTGCTCTGGTCTTCTTGCAGGAGTTAAAGTATAATATAAACAGAGAGAAAAAAAAACATTTAAATACTGTAATGGCTTCTTTCTGGCATGAGACTGCTGACCATAGACTTGGAGCTTCCCCATTCCACACTATGACTGTTCAGAGGATTCCAGTCTGACTCTAAGCTATCATTCAGCAGATGATCTCAGGATGTCTCTCCATTAAGCATTACTCATCTAATGAGTCTGAGCTCTCTCACTCTAACTGAGGATGTTAGCCATCAAGGCCACCATAATCTTTCCCAAAATCTTCACTGCCTGCTCCCAAGATGCCTTCAGCCTGAATTATCAAGGCCCACGTTTTCTACAAGGGACACCCTGGTTCTGATTGCAGAGCAAAGACAGATTGAAACAGACCTCCAGCCCTATTACTGTCTCGAGTTCTCAGGTCTCCATGATCATAACTTATTTGAGTGATTGATTTGGGTTTCTGACTTGAGAAGTTATAATTTTAGTTGATTCAGGTCATTTATGTTTGTTATGTTTAACATTTAACTGTGGCTAAGCTCTTCATGGGGAAAAATTACATACTTTGTTATTTGTATATACAGAGTACTTGTTTTTGCATTTCATTATTAAGTATAGAAAATCCACTACCAAGGTATCTACAAGGTATAGACTGTGAAGTCTACTGAGAGACAGGCATGTATACCTATATTACTCACATAGGTAAACAGACAGACAAACATATACACCCTCCCACACATACACATGACATACATAAGTTGTTTGAAAATTATAAAATTTTCTCCCCTGTAGGAAACTGTGAGTAAAATAGAGTACAGAAATAAAAAAGTACATAAAGAGCCAGAAGTAGGTGTATGAGTATCTACTGAAGAAAGAAAACAAACTTTTAAAGACAGGAAGTATACCAATTCACTAAGATTCATGAAAGGATAAATGTTCAGCATTGCCCATTCTAGTTACTCTTGTACTTCTAGTCACTTTGTACCTCTTATTTCCTACTCTCAATCATAAAAGCAAATAATCTCAATTCAATAAACCACTCGACACAGTCTCTGCTATAAAAACATATGTGTGAGCATGGAATTCACAAATCAACAAAAATCTTATTTTGGAAAAACTGAGGAAGAACCAAAAGAAAATAATTTGCTAGAGAACATCGTATGTACATAAATGGAAAAGAGAGCTAAGAAATGAATGCCTTTCTTCTATTTTTCTCCATATTTAATAATATTTAAGATTATTGGCAGATGGAACAGGACTGGAGCACTGAAGGCCAGCAGAAAGAATTCAAATGGGGCAACCTAGAGAGATAGGAGGTGAGGTGGGTACCCTCCAGAATGTTCCAGAGACCAGGGAGGTGTGAGACTCTCAGGACTCAAAAGTAGGGACCTTAGATGAAATACTGTACAGTGAGGAGAGGGAACTTGTAGAGTCCAACTCCAGTAAAAACAAAAAAAATAAAAATAAAAATAGGACATCAAGTAGAGGAATGGAGTTGCCATCTCACAGTCAAAAACTCTGACCCAGAATTGTTTCTGTCTGAATGAATTGCAGGAACAAAAATGGAGAATAGCCTGAGGAAAAGTAGGTCCAGTGACAGGCTCAAAGTGGGATCCAGCTCAGGGGGGTGAGGCAAGGCCTGACACTATTATTGATGCTATGGTGTTCTTACAAATAGGGGCCTATCATGACTGCCTTCCAAAAGGCCCAAGAAGAACCTGAAAGAGTCAGATATTTGCACCCAACCAATGTACAGAAGCTGGTGATCCCTGTTTTTGAATTAGGGAAATGATGAAAGAAGCTGAGCAGGAGGGTGACCCCAGAGGAAGATCAGTAGTATCAACTAACCTGGACCTTTGGGATCTCTCAGACACTGTGCCACCAACCAGGCAACATAAACCAGCTGATATGAGGCCCCCAACAAATAAATATCAGAAGACTTCCGGGTCTGGACTCAGTTAGAGAAGGTGCACATAACCCTCCAGAGTCGTGGGGCCCCAGGAAATAGGGAGGTGGGACATCGTCTTGGAGATAGGGGGCAGGGGGAGGAGGTTTTACTGTAGTATAGTGACAAGTGACAAACATAAAAATGCCCAAGTAGTGCTTTCTCTAGGATTAAACTTTGTCAGTGTCAACAACACTGCGGAACGCTGGATATTTGGATCAAATAAGTTAAGTTCACTTTTTCTTTGTGCTATTTCCCCAGTTCTTTCTGTTCTTTTATGTTCTCATGTATTTTTGCATTTTATTTTACTTTCTAGCTACTGAGTTTTATATGGGAGACAAATTCTGGTATGGAGTTTACAAATGACTGAAATAATGCCAGAGATAATTTAGGTTTTCCAGTTTGCACGGATACTAGGTTGGAGTTTATTATTGTCCGAACTTCAGTTAAGTGAACTTCATTTTAGGAGTGAAGGAGTCGGTAATTCAGAAGGTTCTATTGCAGTTGGAAAAGAAAAGTGAATAGAAAAGGGAGTCCCTCTAGACTCAGCGATCTAGCAGAATGCTGAGGATGGAAATTAGGAAGGCTGCAAATCTACAATGCGGTAAGCTTTCCAAGAAGCGAGATATGAAATAGAAATAAAGGTTGGAGGAAGGAATGGAGCTTAAAGATGCCCAGGAGAAATCACTGTGGAGTTTTGAGTGATGATTCTTTCAGAGATGGCAGGTTGTTGAGTAATGAACTTCCATTTCCAGTCTTAACCATCATCACTAACCTACCTATATTTCATGTTCTAAAAATAAAAAAAAATATTTAATATTTCTTCCATAGTCGTCTCTCTCTCTCTCTCTCTCTCTCTCTCTCTCTCTCTCTCTCTCTCTCTCAGTAGCCCCTTCTTTGTAATGTTGTGACTTTAAATTTCAGATTTTCCTGCTTTAGACTCCCACTGCTGGAATTACAGGGTTGTGCCTCCAAACACAGCTTTTAAATAAATTCTATGCTAGCGATTTTATCTACATTTGGTCAAGATAAATGCATTCAATGGTGAGTGAATATTTTAAGATATGGTAATTTGATAAATATTATCTTTAGCAAAGGAAATTGACACAATTCTTCATCATGAAAGTGTAAATTACAAACATGAAGAAGGATTAATTCTTCAGGTATTATGACTCAAATAATGTAACTCAGTAGAAGATAAAATAAAGAGATTAAGGCTTGAAAATTGTAAGTTCTTTACCCTTTTAGAAAGAGAGACAGAAAAGAATGGAAGAGCAAAGGAAGAGGACAGAGGATGGGGAAGAGCAAACCTATACTTAGTTAGAAAAGTATTGGGAACTTATAGAATTGAATCAAGCCATTTACCAATATTCTATACTTATCTATTAAATTATTTTGCTAAAATATTTAATTAATTCATCTAGGAGCCACATACCCCTACCACTCTTCTTTTATATGAATACATTTTGTTTAGCAGCGATGCTTTTAACATTATTTTTTATGCATATATACATATACTGCAATATATCATACACACACACATATAAAACACTAGTGGTTAAATTAAAATTGTAATGGATATTGTGTATATAAATGGTTCCATTTTAGTATTAATTATAAGAGTGCTTTTATCTTCAATTTGTAATCTGGTTGCTAGGGTTAATATTTATACATGTCTTACTTATTGAACTATTTAAATGTTGCCTATTTCCAGGATTCATTTTCTTATAAATGAAAGTAGATTTTCATGAATACAAGTCATTCTGAATTTATGAAAGATGATGAGAAAATTACTCATGATTCTATCTTATTTTTATACAGAAGATTAATAGTAAATAGTTTAAAATAAAAAGTCATTGAGCAAGGGCAATGTGATGATGTTCCATATCCTAAGCCACCAGGGAAATGCAAATTAAGACTATTTTGAGACTCCACCTCACCTCAGTTATAATGGCTATCATCAAGAAATCACATGACAGTACTCACAGTAAATGCTGGTGAGTATGTGGGAAAGAGAAAACCTTATTCACCATCAATTGAAGTGGAAATTTTTGCAGTCACTGTGGAAATCAGGGTGGGAAGTCCTTAAAATGCTAAAAATTTAACTACCGTGTGATCCAGGCATACTTATTAGGTATATATTCAAGAGACACTATAAGTACTACAGAGATATTTGACCACCCATGTTAATTATTCCTTCTCTGTTCTCAATAGGTAGAAAATATAATAAGCCCAGACACCCTTCAAAGGAAAACAGACAATTAAAATGCAGTCCATATACCCAATGGAATTTCAGTTCGTCATGAAAATCTAATTAAGAAATCTGTTAATAAATGGCTGAAACTCTTAAAATAATTATGCTGATTCTGGTAACCAATGTCTAGAAAAATTAACATGTGTTCTCCTCCATACGTAGACTGTAACATTGAATAACTAATTTTATTATATTTAGTTCAGAATTCTAGTGGAGGCCAGACAATTAGAAAGAGGGCTTTGGAAGTGAAATGCTTTATGTAAGCACGAAGAGCAAAAACATACAAAGCTTTATGAAGGTAAACCCAGAATTAAAATATCTAGTCAAAGAAGTAGGTGTTGAGATAGGAGAAATAAGGGTGCTTGAGGCAGGGTTAGCAAAACCATACGAAGTTTGTAAAGGAAACACACAAAACCCTACAAAAATGTTGGAAGTAAGCTAGCCTGAATGAACACTGTTGGAAAAGAGGTGGATCTAATGTTCTACCAAGCAGTACAGGTTCTTGGCACCATCTCGGTTGTCCCTAAAACCTATAACTAATAAGACACTATACCTAACAGACAAGTCAACATGGAAGTGTACTGGAAAACTCCTTCATGCTAAGTGACTTACACAGAGTTGGAATGTCCTAATGTTCTATAGCAGCTGCTTGGAGAATCAATGGTCTTACTCTTACTGTCTTGGGCTTTTTGATAATGCAGCTACCTTTCAATTGTCAATGCTTCTGTGAGAAATGTCAATAAAATAGTGTTTCCTTGAAGTCATCCACTGTCATAATCCTTTGATAGTTTCATACATTAATGAAATTTAATCTGATTATCTTCAAACTCTGTTTCTACCTAAAACTCTGTCAAGAGCCAGCCTCCTTTGGTTTTAAAATCATAAATAAAAAATTATCTTGGGATAAAGTGAAATAATGTCAGTAAATAATTGCCTGATATAATTATTATTATTATTGTTGTTGTTGTTATTGTTATTCTTTAGTCATTTTTTACAGTCCAGTCGTAATTGCTTTTTTATACTTTGGACTTTTAAATAATTTATTTTTATTATTTGCAATTATTATACAATTATATACTTTACTCCTTACTTTTCTTTTCTAAACCCTCTCATGTACTCCTTCTGGCAATTCATAGTCCATAGTCTTTTTGTTAATTTGTGTGTGCTAAATTAAAGGAGCACTGAACAGTCACCTGAATACAGATATTTATGGGTGTGAACAATTACTACTCCCAGCATCCCCACCCCACTCAAAGAAGCTTATATTCTCACTGAAACACTAGGAATGCAGAAACGTATGCCCACAGGATATTGTGGGGATGAGTACTGAATGAGTACTTGGCACTAAATATGGCATTTATTGTGTCATTTCTTGTGTTCAGAAACCATTTCCAACTAGGTGAGAAAGAATACAAACATTGGAACTTATGTGAAACTGCAGAGAAATTTCATCTTTTATAAATTACAACTATTGTAATCATGAACTTTCAACAAACACAGATGAGTTGATTGTGGATGATTGGTCTCGTAATTCTTATCAAATTGAGATAATCTGTGTTACAGGGCATATGGAAATTAGATCCTCCAGGTGAGGTTCAGAGGATTGATGGACTCACCAATCAGATAAGACAAACACTGCTGCCACTGTTGATAAAGCATCAGAGATAAACCCTGACATAAAGAAACATCTATTACTGAGAAGCAGTTTCCACTTGCTGCCATAAAATATTACCACACTGTAGTTTATAGAAACACAAATAGATTCTTTCATATTTCAGAGGACAGGAGCCAAAGCCATTGTATTAGAAAGGCTACACTTATTACAGAGGGTCCAGCTGTAGCAAGTTTCAAAGCGGTATTTGGCTTCTGATATCTCCCAAAACTTTTGTGTTCCATGACTTGTAGCTCTCATCTTTCTTTGACGTACTTTTTTGTTCAAACTTCCCCATCTTAGTTAGAATTTAATTGCTACGAAGAAACATGATGACCGTGATAGCTTTTATGAAGAAGAGCATTTAACTGGGGCTGGTTGCAGGTTCTGAGATTCAGCCTATCATCATCATGGCAGGAAGCACATCAGTATCCAGGCAGGCATGGCTTGGGAGGAGTTGAAGAACATCTTGTTCAGAAGAAAGCAGAAGACTGACTTCCTTTGGTAACTTCAGCAAGGGTTGGAGCATGAGCATAGAGGAAAACTCCAAAACCCACAGTGTCAGATTTCCTCCAACAAAGTCACCCTCCCTAACAGTACAACTCCCTATAGGCCAAGCATATTCAAACGACCATACCATATGTATTTCTGTTGAAAAGAACTTCTGCCAGTGTCTTATAGAAACACATGTGATTGTTTTTAGTGATCATCCAGGTGATCCAGGTTAAGATTCTTAATTTAATCACACGATATATTTAGTTACTTACTTAGTTAGTTAGTTAATTTTTGTTGTTGTTGTTGTTTTGTTTTGTTTTGTTTTCGAGACAGGGTTTCTCTGTATAGCCCTGGCTGTCCTGGAACTTACTCTGTAGACCAGACTACCCTCAAACTCAGAAATCTGCCTGCCTCTGCCTCACAAGTGCTGATATTAAAGGCATGTGCCACCACTGCCCAGCTTAATCACACCATTTATAATACAATGTAATACTCACAGGTTCATGAAATTAAGATATAGACTTACTTACATATTTCTGGAACATATTAGCACACTTCAGGGTAGCAGAAGAAATTCTTTCCACAAACCACAAGAAACTGAAGAAGAAGGAAAACCAAAGTGTGGATACTTCATTCCTTCTTAAAAGGGGGAACAAAATACCCATGTAAGGAGTTGCAGAGACAAACTATGGAGCAGAGACTGAAGGAAGGACAATCCAGAGACTGCTCCACCTGGGAATCCTTCCCATATTCAATCATCAAATCCAGACACTATTGTGGATGTCAGCAAGTGCTGTATGACAGGAGCCTGATATAGCTGTCTCCTGAGAGGCTCTGACAGTACCTGACTAATACAGAAGTGGAGGCTCACAGCCATTCATTGGACTGAGTACAGGGTCCCCAATGAAGGAGCTAGAGAAAGGACCCAAGGACCTGAAGGGTTTGAGCCCCTTAGGACAAACAGCAATATGAACTAACTAGTACCCTCAGAGCTCCCAGGGACTAAACCACCAACCAAAGAGTACACATGGTGGGACTACTGGCTCTAGCAAAATTTGTACAGCAGAGGATGGCCAAGTCGGTCATTAATGGGAGGAGAGGTCCTTGGTCCTGTGAAGATTCTACGCCTCAGTGTAGGGAAATGCCAGGGCCAGGAAGAAGGAGAGGGTGGGTTGGTGAGCAGGGGGAGGGTAGAGGGAACAGGTTTTTTTGTTTGTTTTATTTTATTTTATTTCTCTTTTTTTGGAGAGGAAACTGGGAGAGGAGATATCATATGACATGTAAATAAAGAAAATATCAAAAAATGTTTTGGTATAAAAAAATTGAAAAAAACTTTGCACTTGAATCTTAGGAAGTTAGTACAATTAGAAGTATTATAGGGAAATGCTTGTGATTAATTTTAGAACCCCCAAGACAAAACAAAACAAAGCAAAACAAATCATCAACAACAAACAGGTTTATATTAGCAAGTCCTCAATGAAACCAACAGTAAAGATTTCAGAGTAATCTCAAGAAAGCACTTAAACAAATCCTTCTGACCAACACCTGTGTTGGTAATTTGTGCTGAAAATCAAGCAGAAATCTGAATACAATGATGGCAGGCCTTCAAAGATATCAGCCATGATTTTTTTATCTTTATGCCAAATTTAGGAGCCTAAGAGGGGGATGCAGGGTATCTGGGATAGTTCATGTAAGCAGTACTGAAAAGTTTTATTTATCTAACACTGCCCAGGCAAGACAAACAAGCAACTTCCCTTGATTATAATATTATAATCTTTCTAGCATGAAAACCATACAAAAAACTTGACAATGACAGTTGTCTCTAAGATGCTACTTGTCCCCTGAACACCTCTATTATTTTACTATATAAGCAATATGTAGGATTAAGTTGTGGTAAAGCTGCTAAATGCTAGACACCAGAATTTTTCTATGTTCCCAGGGAAAACCAATATAAATTATTTAAAAACGGTGGAAATGGCCAGGCGATGGTGGTGCATGCCTTTAATCCCAGTACTTGGGAGGTAGAGGCAGGTGGATTTCTGAGTTTGAGGTCAGCCTGGTTTAGAGAGTGAGTTCCAGGACAGCCAGGGCTACACAGAGAAACCCTGTCTCGAAAACAAAACAAAACAAAAAAACAAAAAAAACAAAAAACCAAACCAAACCAAAACAAACCAAAACAAAACAAAAAAAAACTGGTAGAAATGAATTCACTGCTAAGAATGTGTAGCATTTTAAGAAACTCACATAGCAGTCATATAGACCGATGCAAATAAAAACATATGATGTAAATTTTATGTATCTTATACCCAACTATTTTTGACACTTGTTGAGAGTGCACATTAAAGTAAGGTAGTATATTCAATTGATAGTACTTGGAAAATTGAATGCTCACATGGAGAAGAATGAAAGAAGAGTCATGTAGCTAAATTTATAAAGACCAGCTTACAATCGGTTAAAGGCTAAAATGAAATGCTGGCTATACTGAAATTAATAGAAGTAAAAATTGAGAAAACGCTTTAAGTACTTGGAATGTATGAGGAGCTTGGGGGAAGTATCTCGTGGGCATAAAAACAAAATAATTACAAAAATCAATAAGACAAAGACAAAAGAAAAATGGCTTTACAACAAACTGCACTACAAAGGAAACAAGCTAGTATGGAATAAATACTTGAGATAAGGTTAAGAATGGAAAAAACCTTTTGAAGTTATAAAACTGACTAGAGGCTAGTATCCCAGATGTGTTAGGAACTTTCCAGCATTTCAGTTGACCAAGTCAATAGGGTATCATGTATGTTACAGTGAGTATCATATATGTTACAGTGGGTAACATATGACCTCTTTTTAATGGAGACTTTACTGATAGGTTATCTAATTCCAGTTGCTCAAACTCCACCCAACTTCTTATGAACAATAGTAAATGAACATATAAGGTTTTCTTTATATGTGATTTACACAAATACATATATTTGTTATGATCTGTTAGATATTTCATAGATGTATACACTTGTGCATAACAATAACAACAACAAAACAACAATAATAATAATATAATAGTAATAAGCAAAGAAAAGGTAATGTATTTGGATAAAGGAGATGTAGTAGGGAGAGACATGGGGAATTAATGTAAATGCAGTGCACATTATTATATTCTCAAATAAATAAAATTAAAGATGAATAAGGTAAATGAAACAAAAATAAACACTTATTTATGTAAATTTTATCTTTGTCAATTTTGCATTATTAATAACAATCTATTATATCTAATAGGGACTTGCAATGTAGAAATTAAAAACAATGATTGTGTGGAAGTTGACTGGAAAATGATAGTTACCACAATTTGGAGACAGCTATTTAAAGAAGGAGGGATGAAACTGGTTTTATACATAAGTATTATGTTATAGATAGGTAAGGTGAATAGATTTCTTTAAAGTTAGAAGAAAGGATTTTGAAACATTTTTTAATGAAGAAATGTAACTATTTGGAAGAGAAATATAATTATCATAATTTCAACATTAAGCTGTTATATATTTACAAACACTAATATTGAGTATTATATACTTGCTTCCTAAAATGAACTTTTTGTATTTTATTTATCTTTATATTTTTAGAGTGTATCTGACTATGTAGCATTTTTAAAATTTATTTATTTATTTACACTCCAGACTTTATTCAATAACACCCCCCACTCCCCCGTCCACCATCTAACTGTCCCACATCCCATACCTCTTACCCACCTCCTTGTCTTCATGAAGATGTCTCCACCCCCCAATCCTCACCCCACCTGACTTCTAAAATCCTTGGGGCCTCATACTGGCTATTGTATGCTGCCTGGTTGGTGATCCACTGTTTGAGAGATCTCGGGGGTCCAGATTAATTGAGACTACTGGTCCTCCTACAGGGTCGCCCTTCTCCTCAGCTTCTTCCATCTTTTCCTTAGTTCAACCACAGGAGTCACCAGCTTCTGTCCCTTGATTAGTGCAAATATCTGCATTTGACTCTTTCAGCTGCTTGTTGGGTCTTCCAGAGTGCTGTCATGCTAGGTCCGTTTTTGTGAGTGCTCCATAGCCTCAGTAATAGTGTCAGAACTTGGGATCTTCTATTGAGCTGGATCCCACTTTGGGCCTATTGCCAGATCTTCTTTTCCTCAGGCTCCTCTCCATTTCCATTCCTGCAGTTCTTTCAGACAGGAACAATTATGGGTCAGAGTTTTGAACGTAGGAGGGCAACCTCCCTCTCTCATTTAAAGCCCCGTCTTCCTGCTGGATGTGGGCTATACAAGTTCCCTCTCCCTACTGCCAGGCATTTCATCTAAGGTCCTTCCCTTTGAGTCCTGAGAGTTTCTCACCTCCCAGGTCTCTGGTACATTTTGCAGGGTACCCCCAACCTCCTCTCTCCCGAGGTGTCCTGTCTCCATTCTTTATGCTGGCCCTCAGGGCTTCAGTCCTTTTCCCTCCCCAATACCAGATCAGGTTCCCCTCCCCAACATTCTCCTGTCCACCTTTCCTTTCCTCGAAGGCCCTTTCTTCTCTCCCAACTTGTGATTTCTTTCTTCTCCCTCCCAAGTTGGACTGAGGAACATGCAATTGGCCCCTTCTTCCTGTTGACCATTTTGAGTACTGTACACTGTATTTTTTTTTTTTTTTGCTAATATCCACTTATTAGTGAGTACATACCATGCATGTCCTTTTGTACTTTTGGGTCTGAATTACCTCACTTAGGATGATATTTTCTAGTTCCATCCATTTGCCTGCAAAACTCAGGATGTCCTCATTCTTAATAGCTGAATAGTATTCCATTGTGTAAATGAACTACATTTTCTGTAGCTATTCTTCTGTCATGAGACACTTACGTGGTTTCTGGCTATCACAAACAAGGCTGCTAAGAACATAAAGGAACATGTGCCCAGTGGCGTGGAGGGGCATCTTTTGGGTATATGACTAAGAGTGGTATTTCTGGGTCTTCAGGTAGATCTATGTCCTATTGTCTGAAGAACCTTCAGATTGATTTCCAGAGTGATTATAGCAGTTTGCAATCCCACCAGCAATGGAAGTGTTCCTCTTTCTCCACATCCTCTCCAACATATGTTGTCACCTGAGGTTTTGATCTTAGCCATTCTGTTTGGTGTAAGGTGGAATCTCAGGGTCGTTTTGATTTGCATTTCTCTGATCACTAAGAAATTTGAACATTTCTTTAGGTACTTCTCAACTATTAAGGATTCCTCTGTTGTGAATTCTAGGTTTAGTTCTCTACCTCATATTTTGATTTTTTTTCGTGATTAACATCTTAGGTTCTTTCTATATTTTGGATATTAGCCCTCTATCAGACATGGGATTAGTGAGGAATTTTTCCCAGTCTGTAGGTTGCTGATTTATCCTCAGTCAGAGAGGAAGTGCCTAGCCTTGCAGATACATGAAGTGCCAGGGTGGAAGGATACATGGTGGTATGTGTGTGTGTGTGTGTATGGGGGAGGGCATCCACTCAGAGGAGAAGGGGAGGCAGAATGGGTGAAGGGTAGTGGAAGGAGCTGACCAGGAGGGGGTAGTGTGCCAGATGTGAAGTTAATAATTTAAAAAATATTAAATTTAAAAAAACACACAAAAAAACTTAAAAAAAGGACAAAACTAATAATGAAAACACCATGTTCCCTTTGTTATGTTGGTTTTTTGTCACTTTATTTTGTTTTGTTCAATATAGTAACAGCAAAACATCCTAGGCTGAAATCCTTTCTACTGTTATGTGATTGTCTCTCACCTGTTTGGATGAGAGGCAGTGTCATTATATTCAGCATTAAATATGACTTTTATATTTGTACAGGTTTATAAATAAAACAGATGAACAAATATGTAAATCAGTTAATGACTTATATAAAACTCTAGTGAGCATCTTTTTTAAAGTGATGCTTAACTAAACATAAAATGATACTGTAAAAAAGGTAAACAGCAAGTGGATATTACAATTGAAATTTCCTTACTGCTTTCAAATATATTTTTCGTTCTGAGGTTAAGAGAGAAGAAAATTTTGAGATTTTCTCCCACAACCAAATAAGTCATGCTGTTCTTGAGACTGTGTGATTTGCACTTTGTTCAATTCTGAAGGCAAGACTTATTTACCCTCTATCTCTTCTCCTTGAACCCCAAGGTGGGAGTTGACACCTGTACTGATGGATCTCTAAATATCGCATGAATTTAGCTACTGGCTATTCAAAGGAAGAAAAAGCTGATAAGGGGATTTATTTTCCTAAAATTTTCAGTTAAAGAAATGAAAGAGTCGTGAACTATGCCAAGGGAGCTGACAAGGGCGGTGCTGTGGGGTGGAATCAGCCAAGGAGCTTTACTACGAGGTCTCCTTAACAAATTTCCTCTCACTGTGAGTGGTTGGGCTCTGGGCTTGTCCCAGGCTTCATTACCTGGGTGTTCATCCTTCCCAAGGATGTTACTCCAGCTGTCCAGCAATGACTTTCCTTGATGAGGGGAAAAAGATAGTGATTTATCTGGATCAGTGTTCTCAACCTCTGGTTCATGACCCCTCTGGGTATGGACTTGTCTTTCCCAGTTGTCACCTAAGACCACCAGAGAGCATAGATAATTACATCACAATCCATAACAAGAGCAAACTTATAGATATGAAGTAGCCACCAAATAATTTTATAGGTATGGGTCATTATAACATGAGAAGCTATATTAAAGGGTTACACCATTAGGAAGTTTGAGAGCCACTGGCCTAGATAGTAGTCATATGACATTCCAAGGTGCTGAACTTCCCTATAAGAGCATGCTGATGCCAGAGTTTTAAAAACAGACTGTAGACATCCTTTAGAAAGTGCCAGAGACCTGGGAGGTGAGAGATTCTCAGGACTCATTGGGAGGGAGCTTAGATGAAATGCCATACATTGGGAAGAGGAATCTTATAGAGACTACCTCTAGTAGATGGTCAGGGCATCAAGTGGAGAGATAGTGTTGCCATCCCACAGTCAAAAACTCTGACCCCAAATTGTTCCTATCTAAAAGAACTACAGGGACAAAAATGGAGGAAAGCCTGAGTGAAAGGTGGTCCAGTGACTGGCCCAAATTGGGACCCATCTCAAGGAGAGGCTCCAAGGCCTGACACTATTACTGATGCTATGGTGTGCTCACAGACAGGAGCCTAGCATGGCTGTCCTCTGAGAGGCCCAACAAAAGCAGCTAACTGAGACAGAGGCAGATAATTACACCCAACTATTGGGCTGAAGTTGGGTAACACTCTGCTTGAATTAGTGAAAAGATGGAAGAAGCTGAGGAGGAGGGCGACCCCATAGGAAGACCAGAAGTCTCAACTAAGCTGGACCCCTGAGATCTCTCAGACACTGAGCCACCAACAAAGCAGCATACAGGAGCTGGTCTGAGGCCCTGACACATATACAGCAGAGGACTGCCTAAACTGGCCTCAATGGGAGAAGATGTGCCTAACCCTCTAGAGACTTGAGGCCTGAGGGACTGGGGAATAAGGAAGGGGCCTCCTCTTGGAGACAGGGGGAGGAGGAATGGTTTGTGGAAATGGAGGAAGGTAGACTGGGAGAGGGGCAGTGACTGGACTTTAAAAATATAAAAGTAATTGTTGTTCATCCTAAGGGGCTGCAAACCCTTCAGCTCCATAGATCCTTTCTCTAACTCCTTCATTGGGGACCGTGTACTCA
>JADRCD010219070.1:10960-22531 GCA_019843815.1 Montemys delectorum
TGCCTCCATGACTGTGAATAAACACACTTCTGTTGCTTGTCCTATTCCTGTATATGGTTCTGGTACAACAGCCCTCAGAAACTCACACAATAAGTGTAAGAGTTAATCTTGATATCAAAATGACAGGATTTAGAATCACCATGGAGACCTCTGGGCATGTCTGTGAGAGAGTGTCTGGACTGAGTTAATTGAGGTAGAAAGACACATTGTAAATGTGGGCAGTAGCATCCTGTGGGCTCCAACCTCAGATTGCATAAAGGGAGAAAGTGACCTGAGCATCAGCGTTCCTCTTTCTCTCAGCTTCCAGACTGTTGATGGAATGTAGCCACACACCTCAAGTTCCCACCGCCCTGCCTTTCCTGCCGTGATGTGCTATCAGAGGTTCTCAATCTGTGGGTCGAAACCCCTTTGGGGTCATATGTCAGATATCCTGCATATCAGATATTTTACACCACAATTCATAAAGGTAGGTAGCAAATTACAGCTAGGAAGTAGCAACAAGATAATAATATGTTTGGGGGTCACCACAGAGTGAGGAACTGTATTAAAGGGATTGTATCATTAAGAAGGTTGAGAGTCACGGGACTATATGCTCTAACTGTGAGCAAAAATTAATCCTCCTCTACTTAAGTTGATTTTATTACATATTTTATCATGGTAATATCGAAAATCTGCAAGAGAGAAAGGAGCATACAGCTCAAAAGAACCAAACCAGAAGTGTGCACAGCACAGGACAAACCCCATAGGATTAGTACTGCATCCTAACTCTACTGCACTTTGCCTTGTCTCCAGTTGGGTCAGCCAACTCTTTCTTGGTCTGTGAGATAGTGGGAAGTCACTTTGTTGTAAGTACAATGGAATAGATCCCAGCTGACACTGCTATTAATACTTAATAATTACCATCGATATTAAAGTTAAGAAAAAGTGACTCGAATGATTCCACCTGATGCTGAATCTATCAGGATGGGAACTGAAGGCCGCAGGATCCCACTGCTGCAAATGCTGTCCTAGCATATCCCAGGCAGGGCCCTGCCTGGATGCTGCTGCCTGGCACAATCCACTCCCCTCTCTGCTTCCTTTAATCCACCTAACAGCCAGAAGAAAATTGGAAAGGATTTTCTTCCGTAAAGTTATGCTTTTGTTCCCAATCCAAACACAATTGTATGCCTGGGTCCTTGCAATGCTCCAAAGCAAAGCAAAGCAAAACAAAAAAGGCATAAGCCTTTCTCAGGTTTCATGTTTCCTTGGCTACAGCGACTGAAGGACCTTCGTTTCTTCCTCTGTACTGTCTTTGGATTTTTTCTTTTCTCATCCAGCACTGTCCAGAGCTCTTGTGCCAGCAGTAAGGGCTCTCAGTGCGCGGAGGAGGGAAATGCTCTCACAGAGCTGAAAAAGTGGGACTGATTAACCTTTTTGGACAAGAAGTGAAGCCCCTGATGCAGTTCACTAGTTTTCCCCAATAGCTCCTGAACAGGGTTCTCGCCAACGTATTGTGCCTGGTTAGTGGGGTCTGAGTGATGAATGTAATATTGTACATCAAAAGATAATTGTTCAAGGTCTAGTTTAACTCTGGAGGCTGCCACGGTAGTGAGGACAAACAGAACCATCAGACCTGGAGGAGTCCATGAAAGAAAAGAGGCACGATCTTCTCTGAAGGAGTCGGGACTGCAGCTACATAGAAGAGCCAGAATTATTGACTCTGTGTGGTATGAAAGGGTTCATTGCCCCCTCCCTAGAGTAAAGGGAGATCCTGATCTTTGGTCTTTCTACTCAGGAGATTGCATTGGAACAGGAGGCCTTTATCAGAAGGCAGCTGTCATGATCAGAGAAATCAGAAAAGAGCAGGTTTCAGGAATGAAGGGGTCCATTTCAGCGCTAGACAAAGCCAATGAATACATATGAGAAGTCTAAACAGCCATTGTAACTACTTGGCTATTGACTCTGATTTATTTCCCATACCGCGTCCTCTGCCCTGCTCTGTTGGAGGGAGCCTTGGTTTTCTTGGTCTCCCCTAGCTCACTGGATCCTGGACAGGTTTGGCTCCCTCCCTGTCTTACTTCATCTTAGATAATATGTCCAGCAGTAGCCACATACCCTCTGTTGTTTCAGGGCCTAAGAGGCACTCTGCAAAGTGGTTCTAGCTCCTCATGATAGTTGTTGACACTCATCATCGTCCTTCTAGCCTAGAAATGAGAGGGATTGCCTGCCGCAGCTGATCCCTGGACTGTTTCTTAGCCATTTCCTCGATTGTGCAATGGATTTCCTGTATTGGATTCCCTTGGCTGAAACACCTGGGATGGTTTCTGTTTTCCTGTCTGGACTTGAGCTGATAAAAGTACTGAGAAAATGTGCAGGTGGTAGTGCTGTTTGGGAACTCTCAGGGCAAGAATGCACTGATGCTCACCAAGGTCTGGGTGTGGGCTGAGCTAGGGAGCTCACTATGGGATGGCCAGAAGGCAACTCCATGATGAAATGAGCAGTAGATGTGGCATGCAGGGGATGAGGAGGAAGCGCCACAGAAAGAAAGGTAAAAACATACAGTCGAGTCTGTGTGTGTGTGTGTGTGTGTGTGTGTGTGTGTGTGTGTGTGTGTGGGGGGAGAGAGAGAGAGAGAGAGAGAGAGAGAGAGAGAGAGAGAGAGAGAGAGAGAGAGAGAGTTAAATTTGACTCTGGTAAATGAGCATGGGGAAAGCCAACCATCTATCAAGCCAATGAATGCCAGTAAGTTCTACCGTGACACACAAACTTGAGGGAGGTCAGGCTGTCCTGCTTTAGTTCAGGGGAGCCTGGAGTTTAATGGAACCAATGACAGTCCAGAAAAGACAGAGCTCAGCAGAAAAGGCATGATGGCATGACCTCTAAGAGATAGTCCAGCCTTTGTTAGTAAAGGAGCATTTAAATGTATTTTTTTAAGTATGTATAAACAGACAGATACCAGCTGGAACGGCAGGGAAAAAACAAAACAAAACAAAATCAAAAAACCAAACCAACCAACCAACCAAACAAAAACCAGAAACAAGATACAAAAGCCCAGCCAGCTCTCCACAGGAACAAGTCCCCTGGGTGGCAGGTTCACAGCAGAGGTCAGCTCCTCACCATGAGCAGAGGTTCTGGGATCTTGGGACATATTTGCTTTCTATTCTGCTCCAGCCTTGGTCACAGGTGGCCTTTTTATTGACTGATCCAAGTGTCTGGGAACAATGTCCTCCAGCGGAAGTGAAAGGACCACCAGGTGTGGGACATCAGGGCTGTTAATGAACCAGCGCATAGTCACTAGCCCCAGGGAGGAAACCCGAGGCTGAGACTCCAACACAGACTTCCTCCCCAGCTCAGCCTCCTGACCCACCTGCTCAGCCCTCCCAGACCCACTGGGTGGACACCTGCCACTTCTATCCTAGTAAAGCTGAAAACATAGCCAGAGGGGAGACCAAGACAGGAGAGAACGAGCTCTTCCCAAAGATAAGGAAAACAAGAAAATCAAGGAGGGAAGAGTGTTTTATGTATATCCCCCCTTTACGTTTTTTTTAAAATATTGTATAATATATCTTATATTTTATATGTCTTGCATGTTTAAGTATATTTAGTATAATACATGTTTTACATGTTTAAAATAAGAATTTCTGAAGTGACAGGTTTCAAAAATACTATGCAGACAGCACAGAGAATCTCCACTCCCTGCAGTGAATTTTCCTAGTACTGATCTTTTGTTACTATGCTACATTTGTCACAGATGATGAACCAAAACAGGGAAATTATTTTAACTAACGCCTATAGCTTACTCAGCTTCCCAGAGTGTATATCTAATGCCTCCTTCTCTTCCTGGATATCCAGTCATGATGCCTAATTCAATTTAGTCCTCAAATGTCCCTAAGTTCCTCTTGGTTGGCCCAGTTCTTCAGATGCTCTTTGATAGTCTGGAGAACAATGAAAAGGTCCATCTCGGGGTGCTTCCATTCTAATGGTTAGTGCTGATTAGCAACTTGACAGAGTCTAGGATCACTTAAGAAACAAACTACTGGGCATGTCTGAGAGAGAGGGAGTCTAGACAGAATTATTGAAATGGGAAAGCTTAACCTCAATGAAATAAACTCCATTACATGGGCTGGGGTCCTAGATTGACTAAAAAGAAGAATGTGAACCAAAGCCAGTTTCCATCATGTTCTTCTGTATATGCCTCACTGTATAGCTGCCGCACCATAGGGAATTCAGCGTTCCTATGCCGTCCTCACCATGGTAGAATGAATATCCTCTAGCTGATAGACACCCCTCTTTTCTTTCAGCTGGCCTCAAACTCAGAAATCCACCTGACTCTGCCTCCCAAGTGCTGGGATTAAAGGCGTGCACCACCTCTGCCCTGCCACCATTCTTTTCTTAAGTCACAGTCTGTCTGTGCTGAATAGTTTGTCAACTTGATACAAGCTAAAGTCATCTGAAAGGAAGGAACCTCAGTGGAAAAAATACCTCCATGAGATTGGGCTGTAGGCAAACCTGTAGGGCATTTTCTTACTTAGTGACTGATGGAGGAGCACCCAGCCCACTGTGGATGGTGCCACCCATGTGCAGGTTGTCCTGATCCTGGTGGTGATGGTCTTTCTATAAGAAAACAAGCTAAGCAAGCCATGGAGAGCAAGCCAGTAAGCAGCATCCCCCTATGACCTTTGCATCAATTCCTGCCCTGTTTGAGTTCCTACCCTCACTGCTTTTGATGAACTGTTATTTGGAACTATGATTTAAACTAACCCTTTCCTCCCCTCAGTTGCTTTGGTTATGGTGTTTTATCACAGCAATATTAACTCTACCTAGGATACTTCATAGCAGCAAGAAAGCAGTAACTAATGCACCTACTATTGGATGGTTTGGGATGTTCTTTGAGGCTAGAAGATCAGGAGGGGTGTCTTACCTATGCGCTTATGTGCCTTAATGTCCCTTGCTACTGAAGTATGCCTGAACCCTTGCCGAGGCCATCATTTAATATCCCTGACTCACAGCAATAGTATGCACATGGTCACCCCTGGTGTCCTTGTCCCTGTGGATGTCACCAAACCCTCACAGTCTGGCTACAACCGACATCTGCCACACAAAGTCTTGAGTTTTTCACCACCTCTTTCTCTAGCCTTGCTATCAAGTTCCACATCTTTCAGACATTCACCTTCATGATTTTACTCTTTCCTTCACCTAACATGCTATCCTCCTGCTGACTGCCTGGAGCCCCAGGATAGCACAAAGTCCCTCACTTGAGAGTAGAACTGAACCCCAGTTTCTCTGTGATGCATGGAGGGTTCTTCTCTAATCCTGAGGCTCTGACTGCCACCCCAAGGTTCCAGTGCCTGGACCAAAAATGCCTATTAATATTTGGGTCTTCCCTGCTGAAAACTTCCTGATTTTGGTCTGTTGTGCTTGCTGGGATGTTGGGGGTTGATCTGGTGCTGCTTGAATTTATATGCTATTTTCTGCACTCCAAGATCTGGTTGCTCCAAGAGGAGCAAATTCCCACCTATAACAGCCTTCGTTGTGCAAACCTTACTCCTCAATTCAAAACCATTGGTTAAAAAAAATGGCTACAACTAATTACTGGGTAGAATAGAAAGAGGTAGAGTTTGAATTACCAGTCTGGGAGTCACAGGTAAGGACCACAAGGAGAAAGAGAGAGAAGAAAGAGAGAGGAGCTGGGAGGGAGGGGGAGGGAGAAAGGAAGGGAAAGGGAGAGGGAGGGAGGGAGGGAGAGAGAGAGACAGACAGACAGACAGACAGACACACACACACACAGACAGACAGAGAGAGAGAGAGAGAGAGAGAGAGAGAGAGAGAGAGAGAGAGAGAGAAGAATGAGAAGACAGAGAAAGCAAGAGGTTTCCATTAGTCACGATGGACCAGCAGCACGTGCCCAGTGAAATTCTTGTCCAGGACACCAGACTGCTGGAGCAGAAATAACACAGGAAAAAATTCAAACAGCAAGTATTTGGGGAGTACAATTGGGGAATTAGCCAGTCTAGCATTAGAGAACTAGATTAGGGGTCACCCCCCAGTAATTTCGCAGAGCCTAATAAATGAATCATAGTTTGATTCTCATTCATTTGAAGCTAGATGGGGTTAAGCATAATTCATATTATTTTACAGTGGGACATTAGATAGTAAATAACTCTTAGTATCTGCTGAATGAATGCATGAGTTCCTGATGGATTTCCCACATTTTTTTTAGAGTGGTCTGGGCTTGCCTGTTTCCTCAGCTGGATAATGAAGATCTGGAAAAGGACAGATCCTGCTCAGCAAAAGAAGCAGATTGCAAAGCTGTCTGCCAGTTAAGTCACTTCTTGCAGATTTTCCAGAACATGTTGGATATCACCAACAGCATCCATGTGAGACTGTTACCAGACATTTAATCTAGCAACTTATAGACGGTCAGGAGATCCTTTTCCTTCTAGAGCCGAGTTTAGGACCAAAAAAACCACTGCTCATTTCCTTGACTAGATGGTAGGAATTTGTTAAGGCAAAAACAACAGCAGTTTTGACATCAGAGGGGGAGGTCTGGCCTTCACCTGACTGGTAGGGAACAGAGTCAAGCCCTTGAGCCTCATTTTCCACACCAGATACTGTAGGAAGATAGCCCTCCACTCTTGTGCCAGGGGACAGCTGAGAAGACCTAGGGATCCAAGCACAACAGCACATGTTTCATAGGGAAGCCCAACTAAAGAGGAAAGGACATTTTGGTCCTCATCAGCAACGCAATGACCCTCCATTCATGTTTTCTGATCCTGTGACATTTGATTAAGGAAAACAGTGCTCAGTAGGTGGAGAGAGGAGGAGCTCCATCAAGATCAAGTAGAGCTTTTAACACAAGTGGCTGGCCTTTTAACTAAGAGCAAAACACATGAGCAGGAGCCAGTGGTTCGATGACATAAAGAACAAAGGATTTGCCTTTGGAAGCACTTCTGTGGCCCTTTTCAACCTGTTCAACTCCCCCAGTTTGCTGAGGCAGGAAGAGTACATGTTGCCTGAGGAGACTCACTTCCAACATTCCGTGTAGATTGTGTAGCACTGATGATACCACTTAATGTGAGTGGAAATTAACTAACTGCACTCGGTAATTCTGTACAACATAGAACAAAGAAAACAAGTAAAAAGGACATTGGATTGAAAAACCTTTATCTGTAGGATGTAACATAGGTTAAGGTTAATGCCCACTCAGCAAAGATCCAATGCAAATGGTGAGGTGAATAAATAAATTGGGCAGGAGGCCAATTATGAAACAAGTATATTGAGTGGATAAACATGTGGGGGAAATGCTCAGTTTTTCTACTAACCAAATAAATGAAAATCGGGGCAAAGCAAAATATCATTATATCTAAAGTAGTCATCTTATTTCTAAATTTGAGTTTAACTTCAAATGGCTGCAGATTCACAGAAAAGTGGCAATCTATTTGGAAGCAGCTGGTTAAAAAGCATACTTATTGGGCACCTTCTGTATACTCATCTTATCAGATATACTAAATGCATGAATGGAACTCAAAAGAGAAGCTGAAGAGAGAACCTGAGGTGGCAGGGCCAGGCTGCAAGCTGGGGTAAACTCTTTGGATGAAGAGCCCTTTGCAGATGACAGATGACTCCCACCCTGAGCCCAAGCTCCAAATACAAGGCCACCATCTGCCCTCAGAAAGGACAGCTGGAGGGCTTTTCCCATTTCCTCTAGTTGACTGGAAGAGCAGGAGATGACAGCTGGCCTGTTGATGATCTACAAGTCCCTGGCTCTCAGCAGACACAGGAGACAGAGGTGGCTCCTGTGCATCCCATATGACCCTCTCTTCACACACTGACTGACCCAGCTCCAGAGCAGAGTGCCAGCATTCCAGATATACAGTGTTGGCCACAGAGAGAGTCTAAAGATGAATTTCTCTGAGTGAGATTCAGGTCTCCTGTGAGTAGCAATATTTGGGAGAATAAAATTGTTGATCAGATGAAAGTCAGTCAGTCAGAAACAAGGCTTGATCAGTTGATCTGGTTGGAGGGTAGAACTTGGAGACCAGATTCCAGGAGATTTGATAAGACCAGGGAACCAGAAATGGAAAGCTCTCTGCCCTGGGTGTTCCCTCCCATAGTCTACACATTATTACTCTAGCCTCTGTAGAAAAGGGCACTTCTTGGTTTGGTCTCTATTCTTGCAGTATGAAACTGGCGATCCCCCATCCCCAACCAAATATTGGTAGCTGCCCAAAGATGTATTGCTAGGCAAAGCTCTAAGTGCACAGTGCCCTAGATGCCAAACCACCTCCCCTAGAAGATGCTGTCAGACAGAATGGGGTCTGTTCGTTGGCTGCCTGTAGTCATTTCTGGGGATCTATCTCTCCAACATGGAGATGACTTCCCAATGAATTTTGTATCCATCTCAAATTTCAACTCTACCTCATAGTAAATATTCACACCCTGTAATTATGCCTTTGGTGAATGGAAGGTTGAACAACTGGCTGAATGGATACAATGAAATGTTTTCAAAGTTCACCCTAACTATATGATAGACACGGGTAAAGGAAGCAACAAAGATGAGCCAGAGACCCATGTAAAGGGCTAGATGACGGCAGAGGCAAGGGCTAGATGACAGCAGAGGCAGGGGCTAGATGACAGCAGAGGCAGGGGCTAGATGACAGCAGAGGCAGGGACTAGATAATAGCAGAGGCAGGGGCTAGATGACAGCAGAGGCAGGGGCTAGATGACAGCAGAGGCAGGGGCTAGAGGCAGGGGCTTGAGGAAGGCGGGTGTGATGACAACTCTTGGTGTCAACCTACCTACATCTGGAGGTTGTTTCTCCATTTTAGACAGTGCAAAAATGATATGCTTGGCAAGGCATAGACCTAATTGTGCCACTTCATATTGATGGCAGTATGACTGAAGAGAGGAGGTTGGGAAATGGTTACCCCATTTCCAGCTTTCAGTTCCTTGACCACCAGGAAGCCCATGAGGACCAAAGCTAGGACTGACCTGAGCAGAGCAAAAGGAAGTTCCTTTTGTCTCAGCAAGGCCCCGAGGCCTTCTAGTGAGTAGGACCTGAAGCTCTGATCCTTGAACTTGCCTCCTGTATGACATCACCAGGGAGAGTATGCTTCACTTTTGTAATAAAATGGGTCCCAACTTAGGCTGCTCAGTGTAGTGCAAAGAGCACACTGGAGTCAGGCAGGCCTGGGTTCAATCCAAGGTCTGCAGTTCATTAACAAGCATACTGGGGTGAGATCCTTCTCCTTTCTTCTGTCTTTTCATCTGTTAATGAGGGCAATAATAGTCACTTTCCAGGGTAAATGTCAACTTAAGCAAGCTTGTGCAGGCCTGGAAGTCTCTTTCTCCTTAGATGTTCCTACAAAACATCTAGTTCATCATTTAAGCAATATGGAGAAAATTGCTATAAAAATGTCTACCATGTATTTATTGGTTATTTCCCGTGTGCTTGATACCCTGAAATCTAAAATAGGAGGATGAGGATGTGGGTGATGAAGAGATTCAGATATCTCTCTGGGCTTGAAGGGAAACATCCAATGCTATCCACACTCATTCCCTAGTTGGTGTTGACATAAGTCAAGCCATCATGGCTTACTCTCCTGACTAAATTTGATTTCTACACTAGTTTGCACCAGGCCTGTGTACTTTTACACACAGTATTGTATTCAGGTTGAGTAGGGGAAAACACATGGTGGAGGCCCGCACGTGTCCCCTCCCTATGTTGGAGAGTGTACCTTGCTTGGGTGTTCTCAGAGACTCCTTTCTGCTTTCTCATTTGAACAGTTAATGGGTTTCACCCTCTTAAGTGACACCTGCTGGAAATGTAATTGTGCACATAATTGCTGTGTGGGAATGGAGGCTTGCTTATTTCCCAAAGCTTGTGCTTCCCTTAGGAAACCATGGGCCTGCTTCCTGCTTCCCTGCTGGCGGAGCATGTGGTTGGCTTCCCCTGATCTCCTCTGGGCAGCTGGCCAGGAGGACTGGCTAGGCAAGATAGCAGCACTCGAAGTAACTTTCGAGATTTCTAGAGATAAGACTGGGGAGATAGCTCACTGGCTAAAGCACTTGCTGCACAAGCTCGGGGACCTGAGTTTGGATCCCCAGCAGTCATGTAAAACCTGGATATAGCACACACGTTTGTGACCCCGTTGCTGAGAGCGGTGGTGGAGGCAGGATGATTCTTGGGGCTCATTAACTACCCAGCCTAGCCAAATTGATGAGTTCCAGGTGCAGTGAAGAGACGCTGGAAAATCAGCTGGAGAGCAATACAGGAAGGCACCTGACATTGATCTCTGGCCTACACACTCACACAAGTGCACACACAGGTGAAGGAATATGCACACAAGTATGTATACACAAACACACATCACACATACAGAGACTTTATAGAAGGCTCATTGAAGTCATGGACTTATCACAACACCAAGAGGAGACTGAAAGCTCTAGACAATGTTCCCGGCAATCATTTTAGCTAAACTCCTAAGGCCGAAGTGTCCCTCCTCTAAAGGACAATGTGAAGAACATGAAGTATGAGGAGCTGAGGACAGTTAGAGCTCTTGCTGTGGTTCTCTCCGGTCTTGTTATCTGACATGAGGTAGGGACCTGTGGTGGTGAAGCCTAGTGATCAGTGACCAGTGGTATTACCCCTGGCTCTGACTGACTCAGGGGAGCTCAGGTCAGCAAAGTATGGAAGGGCAAAGAAAACAGAACAGAGCCCTGGGAGTGGAGGCGGGGGAAAGGAGTCTTAATGGCAGCCTCTACATAGATACAGATGCATAAACATGTGAACATAGATGAATATGCAGATGTTAAATACATATTAGAATGGTATGTTAATTAACCTGCTTGTAGATCTTGGTAATGACCTTTCTCTGCGGCCAGTTACCGCCTTCCAGACTGCTCCCCACATTTTCATTTAGCTCGCAGAGATCTGTCTAAATTTCAAGATAAGAATTAAGACTTCTTATGAGTCAGGCGTGATGTCACATACATGTGGCTCCAGCACTTAGGACAAAGAGGCAAAAGGACCTTGAGTTCAAGGCTACTCTGCAATAACAGTGAGGTTCAGGCTAGCCTGGGATATAAAGGGAGACTTTGTTTCTGCTTCCCCACCCCAGAGAAAAACCCCAAACCAGAAAGAACAGAGTGAATAGATGTTTTGTCTTTTCTTCTAAAAGCTGAACTTGATTACCTGATTACATCACTGCCATGATCCTTAGTGTCCCCAAGGTCCACACCCATCTCTGTATGTCACTGAACATAGGGGAGGAGGCTGCTGCTGTTGTTCTAAGCAGAGGAACAATCTTCTGAGAGTGTCTGCAATTCTCTTTGGGGTAACTTGCCCTTGTGAAAAGAATGCTTGAGGTTCCTGGTATTCAGATCCCAGGTTGCTACTCTAGGAGTTATGAGTCAGGGCTATGACACTCCCACAATCCTTCTATCATCTGGTAACATGGCAGAATACAGGCTGTAGCAACTAACTCTTATGCAGCTGGGTGCTGGAGCTCTGCAAGCAAGGGGAAAGTCGCATGGTAATCGTGGAAAATCTTCAACAGCTTTTTGGAGCTGTCTGCCCTCCACTCAGTGTCC
>JADRCD010219072.1:2872-16319 GCA_019843815.1 Montemys delectorum
AAAAGAGGCATGGGGACATGGGCTTGTAATCTCAGCATGGGGGGAGGCAAAGACAGAAAGCTAGCCTGACCTGCAAACTGCAGGACAAAGAAAAACTTTGTCTCAAAAACCAAGTTAGTGAGGCCGGAGAGATAACAAAGAGGCACCCACTTTAGGCAGCTGACAGCCTCCTGAAACTCCAGCCCCAGGGATCCAATGTCCCCTTCTGACTTCCAGAGAACCGCCTGCTCTTGCTTGCACATAGCCATACACATAATTTAAAAAATAAAATAATGCTAAAAACAAAACAGCACCAGGTGGTGGCAGTTACCTTTAGTCCCAGCACTAGAGAGATTGAGTCAGCTGGATCTCTGAGTTCAAAGCCAGCCTGAGTCTACAGAGTGAGTTCCAGGACAGCCAGGGCTACACAGAGAAACCCTGTCTCAAAAAAAACAAACAAGTAAATAATCCCTTTCTCCTTTGAGTTGCTTTCGAGCCTGGAGTGATGGCTCAGTGGTTAAGAGCACTGGCTGCTCTTCCAAAAGCCCTGGGTTCAATTCCTAGCACCCACACAGCAGCTCACAACTATCTGGCACTCCAGTTGCAGGGAATCTGACACCATAACATAAACATGTATACAGGCAAAACATCAAATATAAATAAGTCTTTTTTAAGAAGCCAGCAAGGTGGGTAGCTCCGGAGGAATGACATTCCAAGTAGTCCTCTGGCCTCCACAAACACAAACACATAGACACACATACATGCGTATATGCACATCATGTGCACACACATGAACACACAGATGTAAACATACATGTGCACATAATGAACAGACACACATACACACATGCACAAAAGCACTAAAAAATCTTTGAGTTTCCAGGGGCGGTGATCATAGTTGTAATCCCAGTCCTCAAGAAGCAGATACATGAAGCTTGCCCATACATTTTGGGCCAGCAAACACTGCATAGTGAGACCTTGTCTCAAACAAAAACAAATTACAGGAGTTTTGGTTATTGGTTATGCCCAAATGACTGCATAAGGCCCTATCTCAGAAATAAAATTAGAATTAAAATACAGAGATAATTAATCATGGGTACCCAGCCCCAGCTGATACATCTACAACATAAGTCTCAAGGAACATCTTGGAAGAGAAGGCAGGGAGGTCGTGAAAGCCAGAGGACCAGGAAATCTGCTGTGGGATTGTACCTCCTGGAAATGGTGGGAAACTACACTCATGAAGTCTCATCAACATGGCTGCTTAAACAAGACCTGAATAAACACACCAGCAACAGACAGAATAGCATAGAAGAGGGAAATCTCATGGGGCCCTACCCGTAGACAAAGAACTACAAGCCCCTAAGAAATGTGTGTGTATTTGTGTGTGTGTGTGTGTGTGTGTGTGTGTGTATGTAGATATATATACATACATATACATATATATCTGTATGCAAGTATGTATGTGTATATATATACATATATATGTATACACTAAATATATATATATACACTATACATATATATATATACACTAAAGAAAAGCTATAAATTGATAGACATATTTATAGGAGGAGTTGGGAAAAGAAAGAGAAGGAGGGAAATCAGTTACTTACATTAGAATTTTTAAAAGTTTAAAGCCCATTTTTTAAAAGAAAGATATACCATGACTAAACAAACTTTATTCCTAGATTTTAAGGCTAATTTGATAGAATAAAGGATGAAATTCCTGGGGCTACCAAGATGGCTCAGCAGGTAAGAGCACTGACTGCTCTTCTGAAGGTCCTGAGTTCAGATCCCAGCAACCACATAGTGGTTCACAACCACCCGTAATGAGATCTGACGCCCTCTTCTGGTGCATCTGAAGACAGCTACAGTGAATTACGCCAGAGTGAGTAGGGCTGTCCTGAGATCAATTCCCAGCAGCCACAGGATGGCTCATGGCCATCTGTACAGCTACAGTGCATTCATGCAAATAAAATAAATAAATCTTTAAAAAAAAAAGAAGGATGAAATTCCTACAGTCATTTCAATATGTGAAGAAAAGGCTGGTCATAAAATACAACACTCATTCACAATTTAAAGCTCCGTTAAAGATTTATTTTTATTATTTTAAACTGTGTGTGAGTGTGTATGTGAGTGAGAGTGTTTGAGAGTGTATGTTAGTGGTACATGTATGAGCATGTACATGCATGAGTAAATGTGAGTGAGCATGTGAGTGTGTGTGTGTGTGTGTGTGAGTGTGTGTGTGTGTGTGTGTGTGTGTGTCTGTGTCTGTGTCTGTGTCTGTCTGTCTGTCTGTCTGTCTGTCTGTCTGCCCGCCTGCCTGCCTGCCTGCCTGCCTGCCTGCCTGCATTTGTTTATATGCATGAGGCTGGAGCTGGAGTTACAAATCTGTGTGAGCAGCCAGTTGTGGTGCTAGCAAGCAAACTCAGATCCTTCGGAAGAGCAGCAAGTGCTCCTAATCACTCATCCTCCTCTTCAGTCTGCCATTGGAATCAAGTGTACTGGGATACACTTGTAATCCTAGTCCCTGGGACATTGAGAGAGGAGGACCTTAAATTTAAAGTCCTCCTTAAATTGCCTGAGTTATATAACCAGTCCCAGGCAGCTTGGACTGTGAGACTGTCTTAATACAAACAAACAAAAACAGAAGAGGGTTTAACAGGTAAAAGCATCAATAGTTATTGTACTGTTGTGAGGTAATTCCACCAGAGAACACACAAACACAAACATTCTTTTTTTTTTTTTTTTTTTTTTTTTTACAAACATTCTTAAAGCAGAATAGAAAGATGCTATTGTTGGCCCATGGCTACAAGGGGAACTTGCCTAAATCATGCAGTCCCAGGCCTTGCCTTTCTTTTTTTTTTTTTTTAATATTTATTTATTTATTATATGTAAATACACTGTAGCTGTCTTCAGACATCCCAGAAGAGGGCACCAGATCTCATTACGGATGGTTGTGAGCCATCATGTGGTTGCTGGGATTTGAACTTAGGACCTTCCAAAGAGCAGTCAGCACTCTTAACTGGTGAGCCATCTCTCCAGCCCCAAGCCTTGCCTTTTTTTGCCTTTCTTTTAGGCATAAAAACCATAACCTGGCCACTCTGGTTAGCAAGAATGGTTGGGACCTATTACAGCATTTACTGCTCTTTAAGATTCCATTCCTAAATTGATAAACTCCCTTTTCTGTCAGAAGCTCGGAAGTATGTAGGACTGAGCAGTGGCTGAGTCCTACCTTACTCCCTGTGTCTATGAATTTACAGCCTAAAGTGAATTCCCCAAGTGCAAAGCCTACCTCCTAATTCAAAGCCTGGGCCGGCTGTAAAGAAAAAGGGGCTGGGATGGAAGGGAGGGAGGGAGAGGGTAGGGGAGGAAAGGGTTCCACTTGTCCTGCAGCTTCCCTTTAAACTGATATTTATGAGCCAGATCTAGTGGTCCACACCTTTAATCCCAGCGTGTAAGAGGCCGTCAGATCTTTGTGTGCACAAGGCCAGCCTGGTCTATACAATGATTTTCGGCCAAAGCTACAAAGTGAGTCTCTGTCTAAAAAAAAAAAAAAAAAAAAAAAACAAGGTTACTTATGAATTTATGGGCCTTTTGTGGTTCTAAGAACCATGCTTAGGATGCTAAGCAAGATGTGTATTGCTAAGTTATACATCAACTATCCCTTTATATATTTTATTTTTGTCAAGTCATCAAGCTGGCTCACAGGGTGAAGGAACTTGCAGAACAAGTCTGCTAACAGGAGTTCCATCCCCAGGAACCCATGCAAAGGTGAAAGGAAAAAACCAGGTCCACAGAGCCGTCCTCTGATCTCCATGTGAGCGTCATGGCATGTGTGCACCCACAAACCCACGCACCTACCCACCCACCCACACAAAATACATAAATGTTATAGGCGATTGTAAGTCTCCCATGGGTGCTGGAAACCGAACCTGGGTCCTCTGCAAGAGCAGCCAGTGCTCTTAATCTCTCAGCCATCTCTCCAGCCCCCAAATGTATGTGCATCGATGTAAGGGTGTCAGATCTCCTAGAAGTGGAGTCACAGACAGTTGTGAGCTGCCACGTGGGTGCTGAGAATTGAACCCGGGTCCTCTAGAAGGGCAGCCAGTGCCATTTCTCCAGCCTGGAATTTATTTTTTAAACACCATTTCAAAACTGTGTGTGTGTACTGCAGAGTGCAGACTACTGCTAAGCATCGGACTCCATAGTTCCTCTCAGTGGGATATTTTACCCTGTGCATTCCAAGCTCCCCTATCTGGAAAACTGGGCTGGTAGTCCCTACCTGACAGTGCCATGAGATCAGTAGCTTTGTATCTGTAAAGCTCTGAGCAGGTACCTTCCACATCCCGCCAGCTTTTATCACTACATGTGCCTTGGCTGCTTGTGTGAGCACTTTTGTAAGACAGTTTTCTAGAAAGAGATGGCGCCACGAGATGGGCCTAGTAGTTCATGCCATTTGATCTTAGCACTCGAGATGCTAAGGCAGAAAGATTGCAAACTCGGACTTAGCCTGGGTTATACAGCTTGGGCTACAGAGCTAGATCATGTGTGCAAACAAACAAACAAACAAACAAGACAGAGTGGGAAGAAGGAAGGAAGAAAGGAGGGAAGGAGAGAGGGAGGAAGGGAGGGGAGAAGGAAAGAAGGAAGGCAGGGAAGGAAAGGGCTAAAATGTCCATCAAAGCACCCGACCTGCTTCCACAGTCACTGGTGTCCGAGCCTATTCTCTACCATATACTTGTTCTTCCTCTAGGCCCAGTCCTTTAAAGATTTTATTTATTTATCTATTTATTTAATATACGTGAGTACACTGTAGCTGTCTTCAGACACACCAGAAGAGGTCATCAGATCCCATTACAGATGGTTGTGAGCCACCATGTGGTTGTTGGGAATTGAACTCAGGACCTCTGGAAAGAGCAGTCAGTGCTCTTAACCACTGAGCCATCTCTCCAGCCATCATTCTTTTTGAACATTTACTGGCTGGGATGTAGCTCAATTAGTACAGTGCTTGTCTGGCCTGCACAAAGCCTTGAGTTCAACCCCTGACACTACTTAAAGCAGCTGTGGTTACACACCTGCAATCCTATCTCTGGTGTGTGGAGAAAGAAAGATCAGAAGTCCAAAGGTATCCTGGACTAGATAGTGAGTCTGAGGTCAGCCTGGGCTACATGAGACACCCCTCTCTGGTTAAACATTCTTGGTCCGTGGTTAGAAGCAGGACTTGAATTTTGGAACTTGAGTTTAACAGAGATGTAAAAATTCAAGTTCATATGCTTGTTGACCTCAGGATGACAAGTCTGGAAATGAATCATCCAGGCATCGCAGCTGGCTCACCAGACAACGTGGCTACAGAGAACACATCACAGCTTCATTCATAGCAGTAACAGCCTGGAAAGCAACAGAGGACTAGTTAAATAATTCACTGCTCACCCACACAGTGGATTACTGTCTCACCATAAAATAAATAAATACAAAAAAAACAAAAACAAAACAGAAAGAAGGCTTTCTCTGTACCCAGAACAATATCCAAGATATAGTTCTCTCAATGAGAATCCAACTTTAGTACCCAGATCCCTCCCTTCATTATGCTGAAGACAAAGACACGTGCTTCCTCACTCCGTAGCATATTTGAAATGAAGATGGATTACCATCAAAGGCCTGTCATGGTTTTTTCTTTATTCTTAGAATATAAAATAACATGTTTTACAGTCTATAGCATTTGGAATTTTATTTAAGTCAATGCATGATATGCAGATCTTACATATATATGTAAGATCTTTTTTTTTGGTTTTGGTTTTGGTTTTTTCGAGACAGGGTTTCTCTGTTTAGCCCTGACTGTCCTGGAACTCACTCTGTAGACCAGGTTGGCCTCGAACTCAGAAATCCACCTGCCTCTGCCTCCCAAGTGCTGGGATTAAAGGCGTGTGCCACCACTGCCCAGCGGTATTTTTCTTTTTACTACATTTATTTAGTCAGTATGTGACTGTGTGTGTATATGCTTGTATTCACCTGCTAAAGCACACAAGCATGTGTGTAGATAAGAGGACAGACAGCCCATGGGACTTGGGTCTTCCCTTCCACCATGGAAGTCTGGTAATCAGATTCAGGTCACTGGGCTTGAGAGCAAGAACTTTTACTAAGTTATCTGGCAGCCCATGCGCGTGCGCGCGCACACACACACACACACACACACACACACACACACGTGCACTCCCAAAGTCAATGAGGCTCCCGTATCCATTTGTTGTTTTGATATTTTGATTTTTATCTTTTAAGCCTCTGACAGATTTCATTTTGTTATTTTGAAGTATCAAGGGACAACCGATAAATGCTTCTCTTAAGCCTGACCACACATGCCATGATTTTGAAACTGCAATCCCGTGGCTCCGCCTCACACGTGGGTCCCCCACATCAAGCCAACAGAAGCACAGCACCATGGCTAACCAGCGAGAAAATCCGCCTTCCCCTCTGAGGATGCCAGCACAGACGCCAGCTGTGTTGGAATGAGGATTTGTCTGTTAAGTCCTTCATCTCCCTACAGGTTCTGGGTTCTGTGGACTCTCTGATATCCTCTGCCTCACAATTCTCAGTGTCTGAATTGCTTAAATATCAAGATTCAAAACAGCATCTTTCCCATTTTAAAAAGATGTCTCTCTCTCTCTCTCTCTCTCTCTCTTTCTCTCTCTCTCTCTCTCTCTCTGTGTGTGTGTGTGTGTGTGTGTGTGTGTGTGTGCAAGCATAGGCTCAAGGTCAGAGGGTAACTCGGCAGAATGTATTCCTTCCTGTCACCTTATGTGGCTCTAGGGATCAAACTCAGGTTTATTTTATGGGTAACAAACTCCTTTGCCCACTGAGACATCCCACTAAGATTTTGGTGGTGATGGTGGTGGGGTACTGGATCGCAAGTAGCCCAGGCTGCCTCCCTGCCTCCATCTCCAAATGCTGGGGTTGTGAGTATGCACCGCCATGCCTAGTTTATTCATTGCTGAGAATGAAAGCCGTGGCTTCCTGTGTGCCAGGCAAGCAGGCATTCTGCCACTTGCACTCCAGCCCAGCTGCTCCAAATGCCATCGGCAAGGCTGGAGTTTGGGCGGCCAGTACCTGTACTTACTTTATTCTAGCTATGGTGTCAGGTAAATGAAGGGATGCTAAATCTCTTAAGTCTCCAGAAACGAGTGTAAAATTTCCACTTTTAATAAGTGCTTGGGTTGCAAAGGTTCTTTGTTATCACTTCCCCAGAGGACATGATATGTTGCTTTCCAGTTTTATTCCATGTTGTAAGAGTTGGGAGATCAGCATCCCAGCATGATACATCATGGGAGTGTGTGTGTGTGTGTGTGTGTGTGTGTGTGTGTGTGTGTGTAAAAGTGTCCTAATAAAGGTGCTCCTGGGAGCTGCTCCAAGTGTCTTGAGGCTATGTCCTAAAGACAAAGGCTGCCGGGCTGTGGTGGCGCACGCCTTTAATCCCAGCACTTGGGAGGCAGAGGCAGGTAGATTTCTGAGTTCAAAGCCAGCCTGGTCTACAAAGTGAGTTCCAGGACAGCCAGGGCTACACAGAGAAACCCTGTCTCAAAATAACAAACAAACAAACAAACAAAAAGACAAGGGCCTGAACCATCAGCAGTCCTCAGAGATAGAAGCTCAGTGCACTCCTGGACTCAGGACTCACAGTACACAGATCCCAAGAGCAGTCAAGAGATCCACGCTAGGGCTGGGGATATAACAGTCAGAAGAGTGCCTGGTGTGCAGGAAGCCCTGGGTTCCACCCGAGCACTACAAAAACTAGACATGGTGGTACACACTTGTACTAGCCCTTGTGTAGTGGAGGCAAGAGGATAAGAGTTTTAAGGCCCTCCTTAGTGGTGACAAAATAAGCTCAGTGTCAGCCTGGGTAACATAAAACTCTGCCTCCTCTCTCTCCATCCCCCTACCACCAAAGGAGACCCATGCTAGCTTCCTGCAGGGTTTTGTTGTTTGGCAGTTTTGTTTTAAGATTTACTTATTTGGGGTCAAGCATGGCAATGGACTCCTTTAATCCCAGCACTTGGGAGGCAGAGGCAGGAGGATTTGAGTTCAAGGCCAGCCTGGTCTACAGAGTGAGTTCCAGGACAGCCAGGGCAGCACAGAAAAACCCTGTCTTGACAAACCTGGGCCTGCTAGCGCCCTTCAATTTTTATTTCATGCATGTGATGTTTTGCCTCCATGTATGTAAGGGCACCTCTTGCCTGCCTGGTACTTCTGAAAGCCAGAAGATGGTACCAGAGTTATAAGCTGCTATATGGGTACTGGGAACTGAACTAGGGTCCTCTGCAGCCCAGCAAGTGCCTTTCATCTCTGAAACATCTCTCCAGTCCCACTAACGTCACATTTTAAGTACCTGGTAAAGTATACGATGAAGAGACACCCAAATAGGCTCATAAAAACAAATTCTAGTATATTTCTAATATCTGTATTTTTAATTGGATTTAATTTTATTTCACTTCATTGTATAGAGAAAAGTCTCATATATCCAGTCTGTGTGAAACTACAGACGACTAAAATAGGCCCTTTTCGTACAACAACAAAGTTAAAATCAATTCATTCTACTTTTTGCTAGCCAGGAGATAATTACAGAATTCATAAATATTCACCCACGGTGCAATGGTTATACATCCCTGACATGAAAAATCATATTATTTACAATTACTTTAAAATCAAAATGGGGGCTAGAGAGATGGCTCAATGGTTAGAAGTACTGACTGCTCTTCCAGAGGTCCTGAGTTCAAATCCCAGCAACCACTTGGTGGCTCACAACCATCTGCAATGGGGTCTGATGTGCCTGAAGAGAGCAATGATGTACTTATATACATAAAATAATCATTTAAAAATGTTTAAAATAAAAATGAATTTACAGATAAGCAATAAGTGGGGAGAAACAAGTGGTACCAACACATGAGGCGTGAGAGTAACATAGTTACCTCACAAAAAAAAAACTCCCAGTAGTCTTACAAAAGCACTAGACATCCCCCTCCCACCTGAGGAAAGGGGATAGGGAGAGGACTTAAAGAGACATGTGAATTTTCTTCAAGGTCCTGGGTTCAACTCCCAGCTTCACACACATATAAACATCATAAATAATAATCCAAATCAAAATTATTATCTTGTAAGAAGCGTAGAGGGATGGCTTGGTGGTTAAGAGCATGTGTTCCTCTTGTAGAGGACCTGGGTTTAGTTCCCAGCACCTACCCACATCAGGGGGCTCACAGCTACCTAAAACTGCAGATCCAGGAAATGTAGCAGGTCTGGCCTCCTCCAGCACCTGCACACACATGGGAAGGACACACACACACATATTTAAAAATAATACATCTTTCAAAAGTATTTAATTCAGGCCAGTAAGATGGTTCCACAAATAAGAGTGCATGCCACTCAACCCTGAAGAGAGGAGTTCAGTTCCCAAGGCTCACGGCGGTAGAAGGCAGAACTGAGTCCTAAGCGCCTGTCTTCTAACTCCCTTTCACACATGCATTCACAGTGAGTGCGTGTTTGTGCACACATACTAAGGATGATAAATAAAACTTTATGAATTATTTAGATTTATCAGCATTCAAAAGACTAAGAGTTATAAATGAAATTAAATCAAGTTCCTCCTATGAAACAGGAGAGGGGACACAAGTAACTCTAAAGGAAACCCAAAGGCAGCCATGATGCAGATGCAGGCAAACAGACCCTCTTGTAGACCACAAGGGATAAAAAAGTTCAACGATTTCTGGAAAATTATTTGCTAGTATTAAATATTCAAAAAGTAAAGCGAAGCCATCAACCTCTGGAACACGTCAAGGAATCTACATTGAGGAAGGAAAATTCAACACATGGCCTGAGACAATATTCCCCAAGCCTTGCTGTAGACAGAGAAAGTTGGAGGCTGGCAAGTATGTGACAACAGTCTATACAGGCAACACGCACACAGTGAGGGGCCCTGCTGACTGAAAATCATACTTTTGAAGTCAGCCTAAGGAGGCTACACACTTGGGTGAAAGAGGAAGCATATTACTGTGTTCATAAATGAGTTAGAGGTGAGTCATGAGATGATTGATTGGTTGGTTGATTGATTGATTGATTGATTGATAGAGACAAGATCTCACTATGTAGCTCTGGCTGGCCTGGAACCCACTGTGTAAAATAGATTAGCTTTGATTTCATAATTTGCCTGCCTCCTGAATGATGGGATTGCAGATGTGAGCCGCTATATCCAACCATAGTCCAAAGTTTCTATTTAGTATGTGTGTGTGTGTGTGTGTGTGTGTGTGTGTGTGTGTGTGTGTGTGTGAGAGAGAGAGAGAGAGAGAGAGAGAGAGAGAGAGAGAGAGAGAGAGATACGTGCATGTATAGAGGTCAGAGGACAACTTTAGGAGATCATTTTTCCTCTTTCCACCTTGGATTCAGGTGATGGAGCTTGGTAGCAGGCACTTTCACTCATTAACCTGTCTCACTAGCCCCTTTCACTTTGGTAATAGGAAAAATCATGCTGAAGTATTTTAGTTGGCTGTAAAAACCCATTAACGTTCTAGGTGATTACAAATTGGCTATGGTTGTCAGTTTGTGATCTTGGTTTTGCATGTAATCTCCATGCTGTTGTTTAATTACAGTGTTTTTTGTACACAGAGAAAGCCCGATAATATATTTGCCACCTCCATTCTATAATTAACCTTTTTTTATACTTACTTTATCACATCTACATTGATCCATATAATTTTTATGCATTACTAAATAAATTCCAGAAATCAGCACCACTTCATCTCCGAGTGCTTCAGCACACACATCATTAGCTGTGGCTCAGTGTTTATTTACAGTTATATGGCTTTTTAGTTTACACACAGTGAAATGCATAAATCTTACATGGTTAATGATTTTTGATAAATGCATACACATGTATAATCCACACTCAATTAAGATGTAGAGTAATTCCATCATTCCAGGACCACCCTCCCACCTCTCCGAAACATTCCCATCCCCATGCTCCTGGTGGCAAACCAGTATCTAACACCTACCACTGTACGTTACCTCTGCTTGTTATTACACTTCATATGAGCATTTGAGGATGTAGCTCAGCGGTAGAACATGAGTGTTTAGTGTGCACATGAGCACATGCGCGTACACACGCACACGTGCGCACACACAAACTCTGTGGTATGATAAGGGAGATTGCTTGGTGGGTAGTGTTTGCTGGATAAGTGTTAGCTGAAATCAGGTCCCCAGAACTTACATAAAAGCCAGGTGTAGTGGAATGTACCTGTGACTCCAGCACCAAGTAGGATGGAGACACAGGATCCTGGGGGGCTTCCTGATAAGAGGCAGATCTCTAGGAGTTCAAGGCAGCCTGGTCTAAATTATGAGTTCTAGGACAGCCGGGGTTACATAGAGAAACCCTAGCCCCCCGCCCCCGGAAAAAAAATCTGCTCTGATTTCTTGGTGGGTCTAGGAAACATTAAGAGGAAAGCATTGAGTGGGATGTAGCTCCGCTAGAAGAGGGTTTGCCTAGCACACGTTAAGCCCTGAGTTCAATCCCCAGCACCACATTAACAGAACATGTTTGTAATTCCAGCACTAGGGGAGTGGAAGCAGGAGGGACACAAGTTCAAAGTAGTCTTTGGCTACTTAGCCAGTTGAGGGCCTCCCTAGAATGTGTGAGACCTTGCCTCAGACAAACATACAAACAAACAAACAAACAAACAGGCAAGCATGCCCACAGATTCCTCTGGGATGGGTCCACAGTGGTTCTTTCTGGACCATTTGGACCGTCTGTTGGAGTCCCCTGGCTGGATGACTGGAGCAGTGGCTAGTGTCTGTTAGGACATGGATATGAATGTCTCCCAGAGGCTCATATGGAAAAATCTGGTCCCTGGCTGGTAGATCCAACCACAAGGGAGTGACTGTTGTGAGGGCTTTGGCTCCACCAGCGAGCTTACCTGTTGATAGGGTCCTAATTGCCAGCGTTACTGCTCGGTGGCAGAGACATCAGGGAGTGAGAGCCACTAGGAGGAAGTAGATCATTGGAGATAGGTCTTTGAGGGATGACACATATTGCCTCCTTCCCTTGCAAATATCTCTTCCCTGCTTCCTGCCCATCCTGAGGTAAGCTGCTGTTCTTTCCTGCCTTTCCACCATAGCATGTTACCTCAGAGGCCTAGACACAGGGCATCCAGCTGGCCAGGCTGCCTGTGAAACCGTGAGCCAGAGTAAATGTGCCTTCTTACGTCACTCCTCTCGGATATCTGTCACGACACCAGGAGCTAACCATCTCTCAGGGCCCAAAGGAACCTGGGACAAGTTTCACTCAGTACCTCCCGGCACTTCTCACCCCACCCCTACCCTGAGCCTCTCTAGCCCAAAGGCTGGGCTTCTGCTTTCCTTCCCCCAGCTTCAGATTCTCCTCCAGGTATCTTGGCTGTTCTCTCCCTCGTGGGTACACTAAACCTCTTCTCAACTTACCTTGGAGCGATCATGTCCTTATTTTCATTCCCTGTGTAAAGCGGAAACTGTCCGATCTGGGGCAAGGTTCCCTGTTGCAAATGGTAATTGGCTCCAACAACCTACTTTGGCATGGGCCATGCAGAGAACGGTGGCGCTAACTGAATGTCCAAGGAGCAGCTGAGTGTTTGAGTGACAAAAGGTGACATTCGTTGTAAATCTCGTAAATACCTGTTTTATGTTCACTTCACAGCTGGGCTGCTGTGGGTGCCTCCTGATTTTCTCCTTGACGTCCAACTTCCGGTGATGAAGTCTGGAATGCTGGCTGAAGGAAAGCCAGTAGAGGGGACACCTGACCTTTGCACGTGTTTGAGAGGGTGTGTACCTGGGGCTCCAACACAGATCTTCCCTCTGGAACTGGTCTAGGAGAGTGGATGGATCCAGGGGTGACAGGACAAAGACCATCCCTATACCCAGTTAAAACAGAGAATCGGGAGGCACGGGGAGATTTGGGAGGGTCCCAAGTGAGGGGCTGATAGGCTCCAGAGACTCAGAAAAGACAAACAAAACATAAAAACGGCAGCAATCTGTAAACATCTGTCCCATTGGAATGGGAGGGCATAGTTCATTTCCTCCCCACAGCGCCCAGATGAACCGTGTTGAAATTGCAGTCAAGAACAAAGGGGCTGTTTTCTTGTTTTATTACATTTATGTATTTACTTATTTAGTGTATGTGTGGTGTGTTTGGGATGCAGACATGCCACGGTGTACATGTGGAGGTCAGAAAATAATTTGCTGAAGTTGGTTCTTTCCATGTGGGGCTTGGGGACAGAACTTGGGCCATCGGTGTTAGCAGGTAGCACCTCACCTGCTCTGCCCAGAACAGTTTTTTTTTCTACCCTTCCACTTCTACTTTAAGGAACCAAATGTGGGGCGGTGGTGGCACATGCCTTTAATACCAGCACTTGAGAGGCAGAGGCAGAGGCAGAGGCAGAGGCAGAGGCAGAGGCAGAGG
>JADRCD010219072.1:16329-26893 GCA_019843815.1 Montemys delectorum
GGCAGAGGCAGAGGCAGAGGCAGAGGCAGAGGCAGAGGCAGAGGCAGGCAGATTTCTGAATTGGAGGCCAGCCTGGTCTACAGAGTGAGTTCCAGGACAGCCAGGGCTACTCAGAGAAACCTGGTCTGGAGAAACAAACAAACAAAACAAAATAAAACAAAGCAAAAACAAACAAACAAACAAAAAAGGAACCAAATGTGATGGTTGATGTCGATTATCAATTTGACAGAATTTAGAATTGCCATCAAAGTAAAACTCTGGGTGCCACGAGTCACAGCTTGGGAACTAACCCGACTTCATCTTCTCCCCACATTAAGTCAAAAGAACTACCCTAAATGTGGATGACACCACTCTACACCCTGGGCCCTGAACTGAATAAAAAGAAGAAAGTAGGCTAAGCACCCGAGTTGGTCTCTCTGCTTCCTGACTGTGGACCCATTGCAACCAGCTACATTTTGCTCCTGTTGCCATGACTACCCACCAATCCGTATCCTCAATCCGAGAGTCAAACAGGCTTTCCTCCCCTCCTTAGTCCTTCTCATTGGCTGGTAGAGCAATGAGGAAAGTTACTAACACACTTCATGTAGCTCATGGGCTAGCAAAAGGCAGGCCTTCTCCATCGCACCCTCCCTCCTGACGAAGCTCTTTCCTGGTGGCTTCTGCCTCTCTTGGGTAGCCCTGTTCCCTGGCAGTCTTCAAGTGAAGCGACCACAAGGGGGGCTGCCCTTCTTCATGGGCTCCTTTGCCTGGACTTGGGAATTCTTCTCATTCTCCATGACCGTCTCATTCCTCCCCACCTCTACCTACCTTGCAGTCTATGTTATTTCTGTCACTGTGACAAATATCTGGGGGAAATGAGTAACTTAAAATGACAAAATATTTACTTTGGCCTCGGAACTTCTGATCTGTGGTCAGCTGAGCCCGTTGTTTCTGGGCTTGTGCTGAGGTAGGAAGCTATCATGGAAGGGGTTGCTTGAGCAAAACTGTTCACCTCCAAGGGGAGACACGGGTGGATGTGGGGGAAGCACAGAGGGAGAGATGGGGAGGGGCAATGACACGTTTGAGAAAAGCTCTCAAAAGTGAGCCCAGGTTGGCTAGGAACTGGCTGAGGTTGAGGCTGAGGTTGAGCTCAAACTCCTGATGTCTTTGTTTCGACCTTTTTTCCCCCTTAGGTTTTTCTCTGTGTAGCCCTGGCTGTACTGGAACTCACTCCCAAGTGCTGGGATTAAAGGCATGCGCCACTGCCCCACTGTTTCTACCTCTTAAGTGCTTGGAAAACACCCCTCCCCTCTAGTGAGGCTCCCTTCTCCACCCTGGGCACCTCCACCTCTGGCCTGCAGCTCCTCGACTGGCCCTCTCTCTCTTCTTTCCTGTCAATCTTGACTCACCTCATTAACCAGCTGAGAATTCAAACTGTACCCTCTGTACTGGCCAGTTTTGACACAAGCTGGAGTGATCACAGAGAAAGGAGCCTCCCTTGAGGAAGTGCCTCCATGAGATTCAGCTGTGGGGCATTTTCTCAATTAGTGACCAAGGGTGGGAGGGCCCACAGTAGGTGATGCCATCCCTGGGCTGGTAGTCTTGGGTTCTATAAGAAAGCAAGCTGAGCAAGCCAGGGGAAGCAAGCCAGTAAGCGGCATCCCTCCATGACCTCTGCATCAGCTCCTGCTTCCTGACCTGCTTGAGTTCCAGTCCTGACTTCCTTTGGTGATGAACAGCAATGTGGAAGTGTAAACTGAATAAACCCTTTCCTCCCCAACTTGCTTCTTGGTCATGATGTTTATGCAGGAATAGAAACCCTGACGAAGACAACCTCATACCTCTCCAAACAGTCTACTTTAGGGGGCTACTGTTTGTTTGTTTGCTTGTTTTGAGACAGGGTCTCGTGTATTCCAGCCTGGCATTGAACATAGTATGCAGCTGAAGATGACCTTGAACTTCTGATCCTTCTGTCTCCATCTCCCAAGTGCAAAGATTACAGGTGTGCACCACTGTGCCCAGTTTCTGCAGTGCTAGGGAAGGAACCCAAACTTTGTGCATGCTAGAAAAGAACTTTACCCACTCAGCTATAGCCCCAGCTTCCAAATATACCACATCAAAGCTTTGCTTGCCTTGTGCTTGCTTTCCCACCGCCCAGAACAACTTCCTCATGCCTTCTGTCCCCACCTCAAGCTCCTACCCCCATCCCACCCTTCACTGTACCTGTGTCTTATTGATGATGCTGGATTATATTTTCTTCAAATGCCAAACAGGTACCTGCCTTCCAATTTCCCACTAGTGAATCAACCCACTTAAGTGACCAATGGTCCTTCTCTTGCTCTCTGGTTACAAAGGATGAGGTGTGCCCTGTCTCTCTGGAAGATTGTATTAGTCAAGGTTCTCTAAAGTAACAAAACTTAGAGAATGAATCTCTTTCTATACATAAAGGGGGTTTATTGGAATGACTTACAGGCTCCAGTCCAGCTAATCCAACAATGGTGGGCTGTGAACTGAAAGTCTAAGAATCCAGTAGTTGCCATGGGGCTGGATGCTTCAGCTGGACTTCGATATACACTGGAATCCTGAAGAAGCAGGCTCTAATGCCATGGGGGAGGTGGACTTGCTAACAAGGTGAGAGCAAGCAGGCAAAGAGCAAATGCTTCTTCCTTCCATGACCTTATACAGACTTCCAACAGAAAGTATGGCCCAGATTACAGATGTGTATCGTATCTTCCCCCTCAAGATCTGGATTTGAAGCCAGGCAGTGGTGGCACTTGGGAGGCAGAGGCAGGTGGGTTTCTGAGTTCGAGGCCAGTCTGGTCTACAGAGTGAGTTCCAGGACAGCCAGGGCTACACAGAGAAACCCTGTCTTGAAAAACCAACAACAACAACAACAACAACAACAACAAAAAAAAAAGATCTGGATTTGAAGTGGATCTTCCTACTTCAAAGTAAGCAAAAATTCCTCATTGGTGTGCCCTCATTTTTTATTTTAGTTAATTTCATATGTAGTCAAGTTGACAACCAAGAATAGCAATCACAAATCAAACTTGTATTTAAATCCAAGACCCCATGCTTCCCCATTATTCGGTGTCATCCATAACTCTCATGGTGTCATCCATAACCCCTAGCAGAATGTATACCCTGACCTCCTGAGCCTTCTAGAGCTGGGCAGTGAGAGGTGGCTTGTCCAGAGTCACATTAGCCTCTGGGCACTGACCCTAGACAGCCCAACAGAGCTTAGCACCTTGAGCTCTGCAGCCTCACCTGAGTTGTAGAGCATTAGCCACTACTGCGGGTGCTTAGAAACAGCCGGCACCTCTTCGAGCAGCGAGAGGCTCATTCTTGGGTTTCCTACTTGAGTTTTAGAACATGTTTGTTGTGAGACATCTGTCCCCAGGGATAATGGGAATACTGTGTCACTGGTTTGGAAGCAGAGAGAGTTGCAGAGATGAGAGAGAGCACTATGCTGGGTCTGCAAGCTCAAATCTTTGAGGAAAAGTGTGAAATTAGTCAAGATGAATCTTGCTGTGTTCAACTGTAAGCCACACTGGCCCTGAGAACTGAGGAGACACGCCTGTATTCAGAGAAGGAGGTTATGGGTTCTGATGCTAGCAATGCCTTTATGGCTAGATGACCTTGAATAGATAATGACTATTGTCAAGAAAGTTTGGGGAAACAAAACAGCAAATCATTGGGGGCTGGAGAGATGGCTCAGTGGTTAAGAGCACCGACTGCTCTTCTAGAGGTCCTGAGTTCAAATCCCAGCAACCACATGGTGGCTCACAACCATCTGTAATGGGATCTGATGCCCTCTTCTGGGGTGTCTGAAGACAGTGACAGTGTACTCATAAATACATACATACATACATACATACATACATACATACATACATACATAAAAACAAAACAAAACAAAAAAACCCCAGCAAATCATCAATTCCTGAAGTAACTCTCTGTCTGAGCTGGCTAGTTTCATGTCAACTTGACACAAGCTAAAGTTATTGAAAGGAGGGAACCTCAAATGAGAGAATGCTTCCATTAGACCCAGGTACAGGGCATTGTCTAAGGGTCTTATCGCCATGAACAGACACCACTACCAGGGCAACTCTTATAAAGGAAAACAATTAGTTGGGAGTGGCTCTCAGTTTGAGAGGTTCAGTCCATCATCAGGAAGCACAGAAATTTGCAGGCTGGTGCTGGAGGAGGAAAGAATTCTACATCTTTTTTTGTGTGTGTGGTTTTTCAAGACAGGGTTTCTCTGTGTAGCCCTGGCTGTCCTGGAACTCACTCTGTAGACCAGGCTAGCCTCGAACTCAGAAATCCACTTGCCTGTGCCTCCCAAGTGCTGGGGTTAAAGGCGTGCACCACCACCGCCCGGCTAGAATTCTACATCGTGATTTGCAGGCAACAGGAGACTGTTCCACACTGGGTATAGCTTGAGCATAGGAGACCTCAGAGTTGATCCCACAGTGATACACTTCCTCCAACAAGGCCACACCCACTCCAACAAGGCCATACCTCCTAGTAATGCCACTCCCTTTGGCCAAGCATTGAAACACCTGAGTCTGTGGAGCCATACCTATTCAGGCCACCATAGACATTTTCTTAATGCCCCCAGCACTCCAGGAAGTTGTCTGTCCTTGGGCATGTGGAACTTACAGTTTAGAGGCATTTTTGTTTTATAGATTTTTATTTTCTTTTAAGATTTATTCATTTTGGGCTGGTAAGATGGCTCAGCGGGTAAGAGCACTGACTGCTCTCCCAAAGGTCCTGAGTTCGGATCCCAGCAACCACATGGTGGCTCACAACCACTCGTAATGAGATCTGACGCCCTCTTCTGGTGCGTCTGAAGACAGCTACAGTGTATTACTCCAGAGCAAGCGGAGTGGAGCAAGCGGGCCGGCAGAGGTCCTGAGTTCAATTCCCAGCAGCCACACACATGATGACTCACGACCATCTGTACAGCTACAGTGTACTCATTCATACATATAAAATAAAATAAAAAATATTAAGAAAATAAGATTTATTCATTTTATATATGTGAGTACACTGTCACTGTCTTCAGAAGAGGGTGTCAGATCCCATTACAGATGGTTGTAAGTCACTATGTGGTTGCTGGAAATTGAAGTCAGGACCTCTGGAAGAGCAGTCAGTGCTCTTAACCTCTGGGCCATCTCTCCAGCCCAAGATTTCTTTTTTTCATTTTAAGAGGTTTTTTGGTTTTTTCGAGACAGGGTTTCTCTGTGTAGCCTTGGCTGTCCTGGAACTCACTCTGTAGATCAGGCTGGCCTCGAACTCAGAAATCCGCCTGCCTCTGCCTCCCAAGTGCTGGGATTAAAGGCGTGCGCCACCACCGCCCGGCAAGCCCAAGATTTCTTAAACTCAGTAATTTAAACTTAACTTTAGCCCTCACAGTTGGTTCACACCTCCAACCGTGAGGGTTCCAGGTTTGGCAGCAAATGCCTTTACCTCTTGAGTCATCTCACTATCACATCGCTTTAAAAAAAAATTATTTTTCACTCTCTTATTTCCCCTTGTTTTTTTTTTCTAGTATCTCCCAATCTTGAGGCATGCTGGCAGTTGCTCTCACCTACTCTCTACAGGAGCTATGAAAATCATGTAGACCCAGGTTTGAAACTCAACTCTGCTATTTGTTGGCTGTATGACAAGTTAGTTAGATCATTCAATGTCTCTGAGTCTCACTGCCCTTAACTAAATGTAGTACAATCAAACTTTTCTCTTCAGGTCATTGGGAGTATTCAATTTAATACACCATTCTCCAAACTTCTCTCATGGCAAGACTGCTTTGGGGATTGGTAAAACCTTGAGTCCTGGGTTTTCTAGGTCCCAATCTAGAGTGAACCAGAATTCCCATGGGGTAAGACCTGGCTATTGGACAAACCCTGGGGAAGGGTAACACCTAGCTATTGGACATACCCTGGGGACTCCGATCATGAAATCTTTGGGAACACTGGTGCTGATCATCAACTACTGTGCCCAATACTAAGCATATAATCTTTACAGAGCACTTCCATGTGTGCAGTCTTCATAGTGAGGATGATTATGAACCAAATAAGAATTCTCTTGATGAAAAGCAGACTCGCTCAAGGACCACTGGGGGTTACCTGCTCTGCACTGGTCAGGCCGAGGCTGAATGGGCTGTGGGATGCTAGCTATCCTGATTTCCTGGCTCTGGTGACAGGCTGTCTTTCTCTGGAAGATGCACCTCCACAATCAGGCTCCTCCTCCCAGTTCCATGCAGTAAGATCTATGTGTTTTGCTTTTGGTCCTTGGTGGGTTTTTTGCTTGTTTGTTTGTTTGTTTGTTGAGACTGGGTCTCACTTTGTAGCCCTGACTGGGCTAGACCATGCTGGTCTTGAACTTTCAGAGATTCTCCTTTCTCCTGAGTGCTGAGATTAAAGGTGTTTGCCACCATGCATGGCCTAAGAATGGTCTTATTAATAACTGTCTCTGTGGACCAGGAGAGGTTAAGAGTACATGTTACTGTGTTTGCAGACAAACTGAGCTTGATTCCCAGCCTCTGCTCTGGGTGGCTCACAACTGTCTGTAAACTTCAGGGTTTCTGACATCCTATTCTGGCCCCACACAGACACGCACATGCACACACATGTACATGCATAATTTAAAACATTAAGCCTTTCAAGCAATAACCAAACTGTCTCTACTCTACCACTACCCACGCATGTCTCTGGACACCAGGCAGGGGCTCCTTGAGACTCGCTGTTCTTGAGAGTGAGCATGGGACACCATCCAGCTGGACATCTGGAGTGGAGAATGTTCACATCCACTGGTCCATCCACAGTCCAATGGTGCCTCACTTAGAGGAATTGTTTGTTATGTCCCTGTGTCTGCTCCTGGCGTCCCAGTGACAATGTCCCCCTGGGTTTGGCTTTCTCTAGTCTCTACCCTGCTAGCACCTTCCTGGCTAGCTGCAGATCTGTCTCCCTCTCCAGCCTCTCTCTCTTTGTCCTATTCTTGCCTATGGCCAGCCTGCCACAGGAACTGCTTGTTAGGGACCCGGGGTGGGAATCCTTCCAAATGTGAACAATGAGTTTTGGAACCAGGATATAAATAGTCTTTGCAAGTCAGCAAATGAGAGCCTGAATTGCTCACCTCTGGCCTGCATCTGCTAGCACTTCTAACACAGGATAAGAGCCATGTCTCTGGTGTCAGGGACCTGGGGTTTTAAGGCACTCACTAGCTGGAGAGTCACCTTGCCTCTGAAGCTCAGTTTCCATCTTTGTGCAGTCTAGGAGACTGGAGGGAATGGCGGTCTGAAAGCATGAAGCCTGGAGGCTACCCCACAGATCATGCCTGGCATCCTTTCTCCGGACAATGGCTCTACTACGACTAGGAGATGAACCTTCCACTGGTAGTCGGCATCGGAAACCCATTGCACAGGGAATGTGGAGAGCTGGTAATGGGTTGGTCCCATTGCCATAGGAAACCTGTAGGGTTGGCTCCTGCAACACTCCACTTTATCCCTCACCACAGGGGACTGTACCAAAGCCCAGAAAAGCTATCCTGGGCTTGAGGCTGGCCTCTTCCACTCCCCTGTGGTGTGACCTTGGGCCCACCACTTGTCCTCCCCAAACTTGATCAAGTTAGAGGGTGAACGAGGAGGCTTTTGTTTTATTTATTTATTTTTTTAAGACAGCTTCTCAAGTAACCAGGCTGTACCAGAGCTTGTTCTATAGGCAAGGATGGCCTTGAACTTCTGATCCTCTCGCCTCCAACTTCCAAGTTCCGGGATTACAGGTGGATGCCACTATGCACAGCTAGGACTGGGTGACTTCTACCAGCTGCTTGGGATTCATCCACCATAGCACTTACTAGCCCACTAGTGACCCCAGTCGTGACGGTGTGAGCTGAAAAACCAGTTCACGATGCCTCACCCAGTAGTCTTGCACCACAAGTCAAGGATACAGTCAGGTAAGGGGACTTAGTATAAGGACAAGAGAGTTGGCTCTGGGACCAGACATGAGCTCAGCTCCTTGGGGCTCTTCTGTATGACACTGAGTCACTCTTGAGACTCTAGGGAAACCAGCTGGGACTGGATGCGTCTGAAGTTCTGGGCTGGCCACGGGGTCAAGGCTCAGAAACAATTCGCTCTTCCTTCTTTCCGTTCAGCAAAACGAATACTGCAGTGTGGCAGCAGGCCTGCGTTTTACCTATTACGCTCAAGGTACTCAGCCCCAGCCTTCCTCATCGATGGGGGGGGGGGGGACAGTTCAAGGGGGACGAAGAATGTCCTCATATGTGCAAACATGTGAAGGCCAGAGGTCAACCCCAGTGAGTGCTCCTAGCCATTGACCTTTACTGACATAGGGTCTCTCAGTAGGATCTGGGGCCTTCCAAGTAGGCTAGGCTGGCTGACCAATGAGCCCCAGGGATCTGCCTGTCTGCCTCTGAGTGCTAGGTTGCAAGTCGCCCACGGCACACCCAACTTTATACAATGGATGCTGAAGATGGTACTTAGGTCCTCATGTTTATACTGACCATCTCCCCAGAACTTTCATCAACCTCCCTCAAAGGTGGTGGATAGAAATCCCTGGCCTGATACAGAAAGGGAGTCCCCTGGAGGCTGCCTGCAAAACTTGTTCTTCACTATTCACACTATACCAATTAAGCCACAGAGGGGCTCGGGGACCACGGCATCTGTCTGGACACTTCCATGTTTTTTTCAGCCATTCCCCTTTTTTTTTTTTTTTTGGTTTTTCGAGTCAGGATTTCTGTGTGTAGTCCTGGCTGTCCTGGAACTCACTCTGTAGACCAGGCTGGCCTCGAACTCAGAAATCCGCCTGCCTCCGCCTGCCTCTGCCTCCCAAGTGCTGGGATTAAAGGCGTGCGCCACCACTGCCCAGCTACTTCCATGTTCTTTGGTACCCTCCTGTGTGGACATGCCTGCCTGGCTCCCCCTCATGACCACAAAGCTTAGCCTCCGGGAGACCACCTGACCCTGCTTCCGAAGCCAGAGGTAGCTAGCCTAAAAGAGCAGGTGTCAGGGCGAGGTGAGGTCCAGGTCTTCTCAGACGCGTGCAAGAGTCACTGGAATCCCACCATGATTGAGAGATAGTGAGCATTCGATATGGGGTGCAAAGCTGTATGGCCCAGGAGAAGGGCATGCAACCAGTGTGCTGCTGTCGCTGTTCTGGAACATTTTAGGCAATCTCATACATGACTGTTACAAAAATGCTAGGAGAGGCATGGGCCCAACGAGCACCTTGTCTAAAGTTGACTATGGAGAACCTGTGAGGGGCGCTTGTAGGCAGAGGCAGGTGGATCTCTATGAGGTTGATGCCAGTCTGATCTACAGAGTGCCAGTGCGATTTACTGAGAAAACTTTTTTTTTTTTTTTAAAAAAAAGAAAATCGAAAGGTGTAAGTACTTGGGGTTGGTGAGATGGAAACAGCCCACTGAATACAAATCTTTGCCATGGAGCCTGATGCCTGAGACCTACGGGATGGAAAGAGAAACCGACACCCCAAAGTTGCTCTGATATGCAACACACACACACACACAAAATGTAAATAGATTTTAAAATTTCAAGTGTGATTACTTATGAGAAGGATGCTGCAGAAACTGAAAATAATTCAACAATCTAACTATTTGGTTACAATAAATCCAATCAGAACCCAGTCATAGGATTAGCAGGGGACCACCTGAGCGCTCCAGAAAATCCCAAAAACAGAGACCCAAGACCGTAAAGTAAAAAGTACAATAAATACCAGCTGTTAAGTCTATGGTTTGTTAAATAATGTTTTATATGTTCCTGAGTTTAAGCATACATTCTTTTACAATACGGAAAAAAAAAAAATCAAAGATATTCTAAAAACAAGAACAAGAGCTATTTATTGTTGGTCTGCCTTTTGGGTGTTTTATTTATTTATAAGTCTTGTACCCTTTTTTCCTCTTTCCCCTACTTTAAAAAATGTAGACTTTAAGTAGACCATATCCCACCCAGGCTTGCCTTTCGAACAACGTCTCCATCTCGGTGTAAGTTAGCAGGTGACGTAACAAGACTTCCCTCCTGGGCCAGCACTTGATCCGAGGGCGATCAATGGCTTGTAAAGACTCAAAAGAAGCCATCTCCCAAAAAATTGTATAAAAAAGATTTATTGAAATTTATCAATGACAAACAGACATAAAACTCAAAAGTTTGGCTCTTCTCAAGGGTGGGAGAAAAAAGAGTTGCAGTTGTTCTGTACAAATGAGACGCAGGGTAGGAAACAGCACTTCTAAAGCGATCTGGAAGAGGGACGCAGAAGGCACACAGCATTCCCTAAGAGAAACCTGCGGCCACTGGGTAAGAAAATACAATTTTGCATTCCTTTTCCGTGCTCCGATGTATGCAAGAAGGAAAACAGACAGAACAAAACCCAGAGGACACGCAGGGAGCCTCCGGAGCTTAGATTTGTAAAAAGGTTCTAAGCTGGAGTGCCCGAGATGAGTCCTCCTGTCATTTCTGCAAAACAAGTTGCTCTAATATTTTACAGAACCAGAAAGAACAGGTTTGTTTTTTTTGTTTTTTTTTTTTTTAAGAAGCTGAAACATTTTACAT
>JADRCD010219073.1:0-24464 GCA_019843815.1 Montemys delectorum
ACAGCTCACCGTCCTCTGTGTATGTGTGTGTGTGTGGCGGTGGGGAGGGCTGTAACTTTTCTTTTCAGTTCTGGCCATTTATTTGGCACTGGACAATGAACTGATATGCTCTACTCCGGGGAAGCCACTTCATCACCTGTTTCTTTACTCAGTTGCCTATGAAACCAAATCCTTGAGCAGTCCCCGTACTTCTGAAGTGAAGCTTTTGGAAAGAAAAGTTGGCACAGAAGCATCTTTCATTTACCAAGAAGTTAGTGAAAGAGGGAGGTTGAGGGAGGAGGGAGAGGCGATGGGGCTAGGTGGAGAAAAGCTGGAAGAGGAGAAGGAGCATCTCACTGGCCCAGAACTTTAATAAGTACAGGTGAGATTAGGTGGCCAGTGAGCTTGCAGGAGCTCTCTGTCTCTGCAGCACTAGGATTACAAGGGCACATTCCCATGCCTGACCTTGTAAAGGCATAAGTTCTTAGAGATGAGCCAACTCTCAGCCCCATCCTGCCTTCCTGGTGCTTGGCAGGCATGTAGTAATGCAAGAACTATTTTGCAAATAGCACTCAATTTAAAAATTTTTTAAAAAGTTTTAAAGTTTTTATTTTTAGTGTTGAATATTTCTTTTTCAAGTTACCACTTGATTTCCCATAGCATTTTCTCCACAGAGAAATCTTTGATTTATACAAAACTGTATAGTATTGAAAGCAAACAAAAATATTTATGTTGAATCTACATAGGAAGGAATCTTCTAAAGGGAGAAGGGCTTTAAAATACCCTAAGGGCTCCCCTTAGGAACTGATTGGGGGACTCTCCCCAGGTCTTTCAGTTTATTTTGAGATCTGAAATGATAAGTAGATGTTTACAATATTTAATATTTCTGCCTAATTGGAAACACATAATCATTGCAAGTTCCATGGGGTGAGTCCATTCAGAAGAAGTTCCTGTTTGCTCATTACTCAGATAACCCCGCTTTCTTAGGCCAGGAAGAATTGGATACCAGACACCAAAAACTTAAGCAAAATCTTAGTAGAGTCTGGCCCTACACTGGCTTTCCCTGTATTCCTTCATTAACGAGGAGTAGGAAGTCTCAACACTGTGTTCCTCAAGTAAGAGTGTGTGTCTCGGAATCAGGGATGGATACTTGGTTCACAAGTGAAATCTATTTTCAACTGAGAAGTTTGTGGCAAATTCAGAAACTAGGTAAGCCATATGTCACTTTCAAGTGTCCCTGATGTTCTCGGAAAGTAGCCAATATTCTGGGCCTTATGAAGAGTGCCCACTGTTCTACTTACAAAAAGTCCAAGGGGAAGTTTCAAAACATTCCATTACGGTTTGGGAAGCTGACTTTGAACCGGGCAGAAATGATTTCCTTCAACAGTGACGGCTGAGGAGTAGGCTCAGCAGGTAAAGCTTACAGTGAAAGCATGAAGTCCCAAGTCTAGTTCCTCGGCACACATATAATTGCTTGGGCATCCACAGGCACATGTACACATGTGTATCCTTACATACCCATGACTCCACACATGCCAAAAAGGGTACACAGACATACGTATCATATGTACTTCTTTCTCTTATATGTGTGTGCCTTTGTGTGTAAAGGAGACATCTGTGTTGTGAGATAGTAAATGGTAATTGTTGCTTAAAATAGCCCCAAAGACATTGACTTTTCCATTAAAGCACACAATGCATGCAGCATAAGGTCTCCTCACTGAGAAGTGTGGATGCAGGGGACAGCTTTGTCTACACAGACTCCCAGCCAATCCCACGGGTTTGTTGTCTCAGAGACACTTTTTTTTTTTTTCTTTTGGAGACCTCTTAGGATTGATCAATTCCTTCCAGGATTAATGGTTACTTTTACCATCAGTTTTCCTTAAGAACAGGTACCATGATGGAATATCACTCAATATAGCTACAAAACATTATTGGAAGTAAAATGGCCAGGTAGGTAGCATTTGCCTCACAGGTCAGGGTACTTCCTTGACCAGTGAGCAACAATGATATTTAATTACATGAGCAACTTGGATAAAAGGGACCAACAGTCACTGCTCACCTGAAGTTTAATTTAAGACAAAAAGTCTCCAATTACTTCTGTGGACTGAAGACTATCCACTAGGATTTCTATCCAATTGTTTTATATAGAAGAGAGCTCACAAATCATTGTACCAAACGCTTTCCCAGTGAGGCTGCTTCTGTTTTTTGTTCGCTCGTTGGTTTGTTTTTTTAAGATTTATTTATATTTTGTGTGTACAACTGTTTGGCCTTCATGCATGTTTGCATATCACATGTGTGCAGTGCCTGTGGATGCCAGAGAGAGTGTGATTCCCTGGTTCTACGTTATACTTTGTTCTGATTATACTTGCTGGTAATCATCAATCTGAGTGCTCTGCAGAACAACAAATATTCTTAGATACTGAGCAATCTTTCTGATCCTATGAGTATGCTTCTAAAAGTCTTAGTTAGCTTTGATTTTGGTGAGATAGGCACATTAGAACTAGACCAGACACAGACGCAAAGAAAGAAACACCAGACACAGAGAAAGGCCATGATTTGAGGAAAATAGTTTACATCCTAAGAAAGATTGTTACTAAAATCAGTCCCATTAGTAATTAAAATAAAGGAATGTTTACACCAAACTGTGTATTCATATCCATATTATGAGAATGAATAAGTTAAAGTATGTAAACATTCAAGTCATTTTAGATAAATATAAGCTGCTCAATTTCTAAGGAGTGTGTGTGTGTGTGTGTGTGTGTGTGTGTGTGTGTGTGTGTGTTTATATGTGCCCTTGGAGACCAAAAGACCATGTTAGGTCTGCTGAAACTTGAGTTTCAAGTGGTTGTGAGTCACCCAGTAAGGGTGCTAAGACCTGAAGAAAGGTCTGTTCCCCTGCAAGAACAGTGAGGACAAAGACTGAACTGTTGAGTTATCTCTCCAGTCCTATAGTTTGTTTAATTTGAGAGAGTGGATTTTGGACTACAATAGGTCCGTGGAATAATGCAACAGAAGCACTTCCAAATGCTGACTGTAAATAAAGTGAATTACGTTAACATTAACTGGTTTAACAGTTGCTGAAAATAATGGAGTGTAATTTAGACCAGGGCTCCAAACGTAAGCATCCTCTTTCGCCATCTGGTGGTGAAAGACAATGATTTCCACGTGCATAAAGCACCCATGCACTCAGATCGAACAGCCAACTACATTTAATGGTTTCTGATTCATTTTTACCAGGAAGATATGCATATTTCCATACCTTGATACACATGTCTGGGGTAATGTTGTTCTAATGATTCATAGCACTGAATGCAAATAACGACAGCTCCAATCGTTCAGCTCGGATGCAATATTAACCAGAGCAATGCTTTTAAGATTGCTTTCATTTTGTAATATAAGTTAGTTCTGGCAGTAACCATTTATTGACATGAATGCTTCTGATGTAAGAAATTATGATGCTCCTGACAAGGCCCAAACATTGCTGTAGACAGTATGCTCAGCAGACACCATCAATTTCTGATTTTAATCTGTTAACAATGGTTACAATCACATGTTGACAGTTCCTCACACCAAGAATAAGAGTAGGTAATTGAACACTATATGCATGTTTTCCCAAAGAGAATGCTCAAACCTCATAACATTCACAAATTAAAATGACAAGTGTTTCATGTTTTCACTTCTTTATTTTCTCCAGAATATTTTGATACTGAAACCAAATTCTTACTTGGAGAAAGGGAGGAACATGGAGACATAGAGACGGACGTTCCATTTAACTTACATCATCATGAGCAGTCACTTGTGTAGGCAACACTTTTTATTCTTTGTAGAAAAGAAGAAATAAAAAAACAAACAGCACCATTAAAGAATGCATGATCCCTGAATTCTAAACAAAACACTGCCTAAAACTTTCTTTTGAAACGCTTGTTGCAGCCAGTCACATTTAGTCAGGTATCAGAGCAAGCATAACGCTATTCTGTTGTAGCAGTCTTATGGATCAACTGCACCTCCTCCTGAGGGTTTTACACACCTTTCTGAGTTTTTCCTGTGGGAATAATATATTCTTTGGTAGAGGACTGAAGGAGGGTTTCACTTTTCTCTATGCTGATAGGAAATGTCTGTGTACAGGCAGGGCCTTGGCCCCCAGTCTGTGTGTGCCATGCGTGGTGTGTTCTGGTTGACTTCACATTTTGCTGTCACGCTGGAGGAGTAAATTCCACCTTTGAAAAAAAAAAGGCATTACACGGCTAATGTCAGACAGATGTAAACATTTAGAATACTGACCAAAAGAAGGAACAATACGCACAAACACATTTTAAAATCAAATGCTACTGAAAACATAAATGAGACCGGATTTCTGCGAAGCAAGGAGGGAATACAGCAGAGTCAGGAAATGAGGGGAACCAGGTAAAGCACTTCTCTGGAACATTCGTGAACAGCACAAACACAACAAATTCTCTCTACAGTCTAGATTATTTTGTGACTATAAAATATAGGTCAAAGCTAAATAGTGTATGCTATTAAAAAAAGCAGCTCCTTTAAATTATAGTAGAAATGCCGTTTGCTTGCCTTACTGTGACAAACATGAGAACAGGAGGCAACACAATTTTACAGTGACATTTTGGCTACATAGGCCCCTGACAGTTGATGAGTTCTGTTCCAGGACTCTTCACATTGTTCTCGGGGAACACAGATGGACTGAAGTCTGAGCTGTGTGTGTTCGGTGGGATAGGTATCTCCAGGCAGCTATTAGGATGCTGAGCTTCCACACCAGGCTAGGACCATACAGGCCTAAGCTTGACTTCAGCATCTAATGCCTGGGCTTCATCACATCCCACCTAAAGAAGCAGGGAGACTGGCCACAGCAAATCCCTCTTTTGAAATTGTGCGAGTGTTTGTAAAGGAAACAGGCTTGCAGCATCGTGTACTTTAAAAAAACAATTATGTGTGACTACATTATAAAGCACCACAGGTACCAGACGATTTCTGTATGCTTATTTTGAACTGAGTATGAATATCCAGGGTCCAGAAGTAAGCTACACCTCTATAGCTCACCTGGGAAAGAGACAGTGCTACGAAGTCTTTCAAGGAACCTGGCTCAGCCTCATAGGTGTTCAAGTTTGTTTCATTAATGCCAGGCCTTCACAGGGAAATACTCTATGTAACTGTGGTGCTCTGGTCACTGGAGTTTGCATTCTTACTTTGGGGAAGGATAAATATTTTCATTTTGAAAATGAATTTTGCATCAGAATTCTCTTATTAACATGCCCATTAACTAGCTAAATGTTTTGTACACCTCAGGCATATGCATACCCCATGGAGGGTTATAGAGCATGGCAGTTTCCCTCCCTCCCCTGCTCCAAAAGTGCTATTTTGAGAAATACATCCTTTGTGATTAAAAATAAATACATGTTACATGTGCAAGTTCTGTTCCTGATAGGGGACTAATAATGTCCAATGATCAGGAAAATGCACATATGAAGTTTGCACATTACATCACCATAATCGCATAGTCAATAACATTGTCAAGTTGCACACACGCAGAAACATGTAGAATCAGGGAGCTGAGAAGCTGCTCACCTAATTCAGATATGCTGGCTTTTATACAAAAGTGAAATGCATACCTACAAAATACCTAGCCGACATTTTGCTTCTGAATTTCATTATTGTATTCACCCAAAGACAATGACTCAGGAAAATAAGCTATAAGAGAACATTGAGAATTTAAATTGGGGCAGAAAAGAGGAAGCTGTAGAAAAATTATGATCTTTGGACTTGGGTGACAGAATCCATGCACTATCAACATTTGAATTTCCAAACTTACTATGTGAAAAATGCAAACATACAGAAGGACACTTTTCGTTATTCCCAGGAAGCAATTGGCAGGCAGTCCTCAACAAAGGTGCAACTGACAATGAGCTCAATATCCCTTCAGCCTCAACTCTTCCTCTCATACAGAGTGCAAAGGCTTCGTAGACTTGGGTTTCTTTAACAGGTGTCAGCTACTGACGTTGTAGTTCAGAATCTGCTGGTGTAGACAGTATCTGACGCTGGAATAGCAGCGATTAAATAGGAAGGGGTTGGCATGCAAGTGTCGTTGTGTATTGGGGTGCCCAGCTGTGAGGCTAAGGGCACAATCTTCAAAATTAAGATGATATGATACCCATGCAGACCATAAGGGCATCACTGATAAGCACAGCATGCAGATGCACCCTGGCAAGGCAGGCAGCTCACCACCCTGGCCTTAAGACTGCAGTCCTGGGGTGTAGCTGGCTAAGCCCACCATTGGCTTTCTCCATTGTCAATTCTGTTAGCTCTAATATGGAAAGGCAACAATAGGACCAGAGCCCCAATCAGCCATAGGCAGGCCTTTCTTTGCTTTGTTGTCTTAAGATAGAGGATCTTTCACATTCAGTGATTTGTTAAAACAACGTCTCTGTCACCTAAAGAAATTTGGCAACATCACAATAATAAATTTAGAAGGGGAAAAACCCACCGTAGTTGGTCATGATTTTTTTAAGCGTGGCTTTTGTTTCTTTCAGGAATGTGTTTTCTACTCATTCTGGTTAACTTTTAAGATGCATTTTCAAGGAATGTCAAAAAAGTTTACATTGAAAAGTTGATCCCACATGAAAATACCTTTCACTCTTACCCTGGACACATAATTTTCTTCCACTCTGAATTCTTTTAATTCTATAGGCACAAACAATGAGCTAATGGCACTGTGTTTTGTGCTCTGAATCTGGCATTAACTGGGTGTACTTCTCCTTCCTTTTGTCTTCCAGTTGTGAGCCTGTGCTTTTGAGCTTGCTTTTGGGAACCAAGCCTCTCGCCAAGCACAGCTGTGTCTGGAATGCAAGGAGTCAGTATATGAGAAGAGCTCAAATCCTCAGTTTTTACTGGATGAACGTTGAAGGGAACTGTGTGAGGTGCGATATCCCCTTTCCAGTTCCTCTCATAGCTATGAGGAATGAAACAGCAACACATGCAGGAGGGAGCATTTTTTTTTTTTTTAAAATAAGAGTTATTTCAGAGTCAAAGACAACTGTATAGATTGTAAGTCAAGAGGGAATAAATGGTTCTGAAAAATGTCACCATTCAGAGTGCCTTCTGTAGTCACTGTCATCAATGATACCTGTGAAAAGAGGTGGGCAATCTCTGGAAAGGCCAGGGTACCCTGGCATGACTGAGGGCTGCATCCACTCCATGTATCCCCAATTTCCATGTGGTATTTGGAACAGTGGGTAAAATGGCTCATATTTTATCTCGTCAGCCCACAATAATGCATGTATAACATTTTATTGTTTGATTTCAATATTTGGCAGGGCACAGATGTTCAGATTTGCTCTTAAAAGCCACATGTGGAACACCACAATACTCGGCCCATGGATCTTACATTATTGAATATCCAAGGGCTACAATCAGACTACCTATTTAATGAAGTCTAGTTGTCAATTCAGATGCAATACATATTCAACCACAATTTGTGGGCAAAATCCAAAGCCAACTTAGGTTTTCTCCCGGTCTCTGAGAAAGAGTAAGTAACAGGGAAAGGGGTCTGGGACAGCAGACTCCACAGACACGTCCTTCATGCACCTTCTGTGAGTAGAGGCAACAGAAGGAATCAAAATTTTAAAGCAGGCTCCTATTCCTATTATGACTTGAACCTTCATTGGTTAAGGGAAGGTCCTCCAGAATCACTGCAGAAATGCTTGCTGTGCTGTTGAACTATGGGAGGACACACGCCTAGCTCAGCTCGTGCTTCTCATCGTTTTCTCAACAGCTGCGTATCTACTGATTAGACAACTCATGATGCCCTAACTGTCTAGGCCTGGGTTGCAAGAAAAAAAAAAGAAAGTCAAAATGAAAAAAAAAAAAAATGAGGCAGTGACCTGTATACGCAGAAACACACTAAGCTGTGAATTGTGACTGAACAGGCAAAAGTCATTCATTCCCGTGCTTTTGCATCATCCTCTATATGAGAAACGTAAGAAAATAATCCCTTAGGAAAAAAAACCAAGGTGACTTACTCGTCAATGAAAATATGCTGGCACAGAAGCCAATGCCTTACTTGACTCCTTGCTAATTATGTTAGGCTTTTTCATGTTAAAAATTTGGGGTGCAGGGTGGGGGGTGCTGAATCCTTCACTTAGCTCTTATCGGACAACCAGGCAAGCCACACAAAGTTTGGATGGACCTATGCAGTCATCGTGGCAGAAGGCCCCACAGCCTTTGCACACAATCATGGCTTTGAGCCGGCAAGAACATTTCAGCTCTAACTCGTCTGCATTGCTGTTGTCTGCAAAATTCTGAACCGGCATCTGAGCGTTTTGACCTGCCAGACCCGTGGTGGTGGTGGCAGCGGGGCTGGAACCACTTCCCAGAATCCCGATAGACTTTTCGATGGCAGATGCTGCCCTTTTGAAATTTGTGCTCCCAAAGTGTATCGTCGGGTAACTTCCACAGAGCGGTTGTTGCTGGGGTACTGGTAGTTTCTGAGCAGCTAATTGGGTAAAAGGCTTTTGGGGCTCAGAGAGCAGGTAGGAAGAGAAATCTGCATTTTTTAATGCAAATGCCTTCAGCTGCTCTTTCACTTCATTCTGGTCGTATGGAACCTGTTTCATGCCCAGTTCACAGCTGCTGCTCAAACCTTCCTCAAAAGAAAGAGGTTCTGATTTGATATTGCTACATATGCCCGTGGACTGGGGCCAATTAAGTCGCTTAGTGGTTTCCATGGTAACTGGCGGTTGCTTTTGATCGGATGGGACTTCTACAGCGGGAAGGGGTGGAGGTAGTGGTGGGGGTGGAGGGGGTGGTGGGGGCAAGGCCAAGGGTGGAGGGGGTGGTGGTGGAGGGGGTGGTGGAGGTGGCAGCGGAGCATGGACCACCGCTTTGCTTGGCATTGTGTGTGTGCTGCCTCCCCCATCCTCGCCTTCTTTTATAGGCATGTTGGGGGACAACATATTGGCTAGTCTTAGCTGGTGAGGTGCTGTGGGAAGATTCACATCTCCCAATGCTTTTTGTTCAAGATGCCTATTGAAGGCAAATGCACTGCAGCCCACTGGGGTCTTGGGAGAGTTCTGTAACATAGCAGCAGAGGGAAGGGGTCCCCTGGCAGCCATGGGCATTTGGTAGAACTGCTGTCTCTGTGAGGTACCAGTGTCAGCGTGGAAGCCTTCATTTTTGTTCACATGGAACAGGCTCGGCTGGAAGCTACATGCAGGCAGCAGCCGCTTTTGTTGTTTGACCTCAGGGCTGGGCATGATCCTGTTGGCCACGGAGGGCTTATTAAGCCGTTCCTGCTTAAATGATTGGCCGTGTCCTAGCTGACTCATGCCTGGACTGATGACGCAGGGGACCGCTTTGACATCGGGCTCCATCACCATCTTCCCTGGTTCACATTTAACTTGAGCATGGTCTCCCACCGTCCTGGCTGCTCTCTTTTTGGGATGGTTTTCTCGCTTTCTCATTTGGACTGGTGCCAGAGTCCCTGCCAAATAGCCCTTCCCGTCTGGATTTGGAGAGCTGGATGGCATCTCAACCATGCTCCTCTCCAGTCCAGTCTTACCCACTGAGGTAGTCTGAAGGGGCAGAGGGAGCCTGTTGATTTCAAGTTTGGCTCCCAGCCTTGGCTGTGGTAACACCTTTTCCAGAGGCAGGTTGCCCTGAAGTAACTGTGTCACCAGTGGGTTATTAGCTTCCACAGAAGACAGGCGGCAGCCTGAGCTGCCCGCACTTGGAAGTCTTTTCAGGTTGTCTGCAGCCAAGGAGATAGCCTCTTGCACGGGGCTGGTGGTGGAAGGCTTCGTAGCCTGTGTTGGTTGCACATTAGCCCTGTCTGTCACCTCTGTGGCTGGAGGAGGACGCTCGGGGCAAGGAAAATCCTCAGTGTCCATTCTAAAGCCCTTGTCTACTTCATGAGGTTCGGGCTTCACGGGAAGACTGACATTCGTGATGAGATTCCTAGGGTGGAGATCTGACACGTGTGCATAGTTGGCATGCTCGGTTTTCACAGCCTTCAGGCCAGTGTGGTCTGCATGTTCTTTCTGTTTACTTGAGCCTGAATGACTAACCACAGGCTGTGTTGTGTTTCTCATTGGGTCTTCGCTCCAGCAAATCCGATTTCCTGGGTTATATTGATTGCTACAGGTGGTGTCTGTTTCACTCTTGAAAGTACTTGAGCTTCGTGCTTGCTCAGCAAAGCCATGAACAGGTATGTTCACTTCATTTAGTTTATCTGAAAGAGTAAGGGGCAATTCTCGGAGACCAGTGCAAGTGGCCTGCAATGTCTTACAGTCCTGTTTGGCGGCAGGAGCAGCAATGAAAACAGAACTATGGTCAAGTCCTTCACTTGTGGCCTGCTCAGGTCTACTGATGACAGACACCTGAGGACATGCCACAGGCTGGAGGGATACATCTGTCCTCACTGACCTAGTCTGGGAATCCAAGCTTGAGTCTCCACTTTCAATGGAGACTGTCAGAGACAAATTGGAGGTCAGTGTCGTGCTGTGGTCCACAATGACTTTACAAGGAATTGATCTGTTTATGGTCGCTGGGACAAAGCCCCCTGGTGGCTGCTGAGGTTTCTCAGAATTGTCTGTTTTGTTTCGAGGCCCTGAATTGTTGTCCAAGCTCTCCCCACTGAGTTTGGGAGGACAGTTGTAAGAGTTTACAGTGAGCACGTTTCCTGCAAACATTGCGATGGGCGGGCGTGGAGCCAGTGAATCAGTGACAGCCACTGAATCACCACAGCTGAGGGCTGTTCTCACGGTGGCACCCATGGACAGGGTGGCCTGTTCTTCACTCCCAGGCATGGCTATCTTCTCAGAAGCAAATCTGTTATTAATCCCTGTGGGGGGAATCAAGACAGAGCTAGTGCAGAGGTGGTTTGGCAAATTACTTCCAATGGTGGGAGCTGGCACAGGAGTGTACTGATTGGACATTATGTTAGCAGCCTTGCTACTGGGTACAAGCAGGGCCTTCCCATCCATGGAGTTTGACTGTCCAGTACCTTCTGGAGCAGCTGGTATAGGAGTCCTGTTGATACATTTTGGTACAAGGGCAATGCATGGAGTGTCAGATCCCTGGATGGATTTCAACATGCTTATATTACAAGCAGAAATCGAACTGTTTGCACTGTCAACAGACATGAGGACAGAAGATTTGTCAACAGGACTCACAAAGGGATGCTCTTTAATTGCTCCCGACATAGCAGTGCTGCAGACAGACATAGGGATGGGGTTGATGGGACTTTTATTATGAAGTATGGGTACACTGCTATTTTCTGAAGAGGTAGATGAAACAATTTTCTCAGTTAAATGTGACACAGGTATGTTGTCATCAGAACTATGTACAGACAAGTCAGTGGCAGTTTCTGGAATCTGAGGTGGGTTCAGAGGCTGCTGTAATACAGTGGTGGTCTCCCGGATGTGCGCAGGCTTGCTGCTAGGCGATCTGCAGTTTGGATTGATAATAATGACTCCTGTGGAGCCTTCCATTTTTGTCTCTGGGGTAGGAGAGGCTTCCATATTGAGAGAGTCTTCCTTGGTGCTGACAGTAGCTAACCGGGTCTCCTTGGAGGTCTGGAAGAGGTGGACTCTGGACTGATGTTTCGCAAAGAGCTTAGCTTTGGTCTGCTCTTTGATGTGGGCTAGGGTTCTCACCTTCCCACCTTCTCCTGGGCTTCCCATGGCTCCTGAGACAATGCTCGCTGCAGCTGCAACCGCAGCAGCTGCAGCAGCCTCACGCTGGGCCCGGGCTTGTTGAGCACGGGCCTTGATGTCTGCAAGAGTCCTGGCTCCCGTGTTCCTTCCACTGCTGACTGATGTACTAGTGGATGCCCTTGACTCTGCTTTGGAGACTGGCTGGCTCTTAATGATAAAAGGTGGCCCAATTTTAGAAAGCTGTATCTGAAAGAGGAGAGAATAAAACGATATTAGCATGCAACCAGTAAGGAGGGTGTTGGAGCATAGTAACTCAAGGGAAGGATGAGGACTATGGATACAATTCAGTTGGTTCAGAGCTTGTCTAGCATGCATGAAGTCCTGGGTTATATCTCTGTAGTCCTAACACCAACAGGAAACAAAGGCAGGCGATTCTCTATAATCTTGGATCCAATCTGGTCTACAAAACTAGTTTCAGACTACACAGAGAGACCTGATCTCATCTTAGGCTATCTATTGAGCTTGAAGGAAGCTGGAACTCCATGACCTCTGCCTTAATAAAAAAATGTTAGTGGGATGGGAGTAAGCTGCATTCATTTATAATGTGGATTGAAATATGTCCGATGCCTGCATGTACATTTAGGATATAAACAAAATGTGCAGTTTGAATGTAACAATGAAGCTTTTCACCTATGAAGGCATCAGCCAATAATTTAATTTAGCAAAATATGAAGAATACTCTTAAAGTCACGTATGAATAAAAGCAAACCTCATGCTTCTTAGGATGAGATTAGCTCATGGTGGAGCACTCTTTTAATCAGGAGGCCAGTGAGAGTCTGAGGTTAGCCTAGGCTACATAGTGAGTTCGGGGTCAGCATGGGCAACATAGAAAGATCATGTCTTAAAAAAATGGATGATAGATAGATAGATAGATAGATGAAACATAGATTATACATAGATAATACATATATAGATAGACAGATGATAGGTAATAGATGGATTATTATATATACATACACAGAGAGAATATAGATAGATAGATAGATAAATGATACATATATAGACAGATGATAGATGGATTATATGTACATACATATACATATATATGTGTACATATATATACAGAGAGAGAGAATAAGTGATAGTCAGAAAGATTCATAGATACTTACTTTTAAAATTATCTTCCCTGTTAGAGAAAAACAAACCAACTGAGATGTTTACTACTACTTTAATCTTCCTTCACTTAATCCAAAGAAAACAGCTCTGGCCAAGAAGCCATACTTCCATAAACCAGAGATCTCATCCTGGCTTTGTGGAAGATCACTGTGTGCCTCAGTGGCTCTATGATCAGAGGGTGGTACAGTTTTGATGGACTCTCATAAACATCTGGCATGCTGCCTAACGTGCAATAAGCATACTATGACTGTGTATAAATTCAGTTATTTCTGGCCAGCAGCTTTATGTAGATAGAGGATGCTGTACTTAAGCTGTGTATTACCATGACATTTTAATAAAAAAAAGGGGGAGGTGACTTGACTACTTTTGCATTACAAAACAAATGAGTTGGGTGAATTCTTCTAACACTGATCATCTACAGGGACACTATACCTGTCCCAGTCCAGTCTACACTGCCTACCTAGTCATTTAATAAGCCAAAAAGTCAATATAGGTCAATAGGTCAAAGAGTCATCATCTCATCATCTCATGTGGGAGGCACAAGAGCTCTTGTGCAGCCTCCCATGGTAGGGCTGTGATGAACCAGTCACTAAGAAAATCCTCAGAGTCACAGTTTTGGAGCTGGTAGGGCTCTGGTTGCTGTCCTCATTTCAAACTTGGAAGCTATCTGCCCGGGGATTTGACAATCATCTAGTGACAGAGAGTCTGTAAATATCTAATTTGACTGTTCACGGGTATGAGCTCTGTGGCCTTCCCTTCCCCATTTAGAACAAGGCTGCACCAGAAGATTTATATATTTCTCCAAAATATATATGTATATTGGCATTATAATTCCTGTTTGGGTACAGAATCTTCCCACCTGGGATGTATTCCTGGGCCTCCTGATAACTTCTCATCTCTCTGAGCAATCTTTTATTCTTATGTACAAACTGCTTATAAATCATGTCTTCTAATCCACAGCCAAGAATCACCTATTTTATTTGACAGAAGGATTAGGTTTATTTTTATTTTTCAGGTTTTATTTATTTTTATTTTTTAGGGTTTCTCTGTATAGCCCTGGCTGTTCTGGAACTCACTCTGTAGACCAGGCTGGCCTTGAACTCAGAAATCTGCCTGCCTCTGCCTCCCAAGTGCTGGGATTAAACGCATGTGCCACCACTGCCCGGCTAGCATTACATTTTTTTTATTTGTAATATTTCCCTTAGTCTAAATAATTAAAATAATAAAATTCTATCTATGTCTGCTTAATCAAGAGGTCCAAGACAAATGCTAAGGGTATAAATTACTTTCTGACTTTCTGAAAACACATATCTATCATATATGTATCTACTCAACCTCGTAATATATACTTAAATAAAGTCAACAGCAGTCTGAATATCAGCTTTTGGTTAGAAAAACAACACTGGCGTGAATAACAAAATGTAAAAGGGATATTTATGCTTTTCTTTCTATGGTTTATAATTTAAGCAGTAGAGTGATTTATTAAATGGTGTTTGCAACAGACCTTTAAATGATCAGAATCTTATTTAATAGACACTGCTTTATTAAGTAAAATAACTAAAACCACACTCTTAAAACTCAACCTTGTAAAGATCCTAAATCACCTATAAAATTGGGTGTAACAGAGAAAAAAAATCTGTCCTTTTAAAAAGCTTAAGATCATTTTAATTCTACAGCAACCTATGATGAGGAAATTATCCACTGTACAAACATAAACTGAGACAGACAAAGGACACAAATAAATACGACAGAGCACGGCATAATTTGTAACCAGAGATTTCTTTTGAATCAACCTTAATTTTCATTTTTTTTACCCACCTACAACTTATATAGCATATGTATCTTCTTAAAAGATACACTGATTCAGGATAAAAACCAAGTATTTAAAGAGAATTATCTATACAAAAAGCTTTATAATTTGGTGACATCCAAGCCCTCTTTAATATCTTGGAAATAAAATCTTAGATTTACTGATATATCTACTCCATTTTCTCCTAGTTCATAATGATCTTTTAAAAAAAAATTGCTTAAAAATATTCAAAGGTGCTGCATCGGCCTTGCTCTTTATCTGTGGCAGTGGCAGCGGCAGTGGATGTTCCATGTTTGTTGGGCCTTCATCTCTTAGTGCCAGCTTTGCTCCTGACTCAAACTTGTGGAATTTTATCTTTTACACTTTCCCAAGTTCCTCGTCTGTACCATGATATCCATAAAATTCCTGACCTCTCCATGTTGTACAGGGTTTACCAGGCTCTACCCTTCTCTACATTGTTCCTAAATTTTGCTTTTAAACAGAGGATAATTCAGATCTTCTTGCATGGACTCACTGTATAATTTGTTAAGGTTTTTAAAAATGTGTGTGTCTGTATGTGTGCTGCAATGTGCTTGCAAGTACCAGGAACAACAGAAAGCTACAGATCCTCTGAAACTGGAGTTAAAGGTGCTGTTGAGCCACCTGATATGGACGCTGGAACGGAATATGGGTCATCTGCAAGAGTGGCAAATGTTCTTAACCCTTGATTCATCTCCGAAGTCTCCTCTGTGAGGTTTTTAAAGACAATCTAATGTTAGAGTGAATATAAGCAGATTAGATTATAGTTTGCTATGTGAAGCCCCCAAAGGGAAGCATCTAACTAACTTTTGGAAATAAAGTTTCTAATTAAGGAACCATATATATAATAGTCTGTTTTCAAACACCTCACCTTGAGAGGGGGAACCCGGGGCTCCTCTCGTGGTGGCTGCTCTCTCTCAGGAGGGCTGCTGGATGCTAGGCTCCGAGCTGACTGATCATCTTCTATCCTAGCTCTTTTTTCTTTACATATTCCAAAGCTATGCTCCACGGTTTTCCTCTTTGATATCTCTGACTCTCTATTTTCGTTTCTTATCCCATCGGGTGACTTGGAGGGTTCGGATATTTTGGAAGTATGAGAGGTCTCCAATCGGTTCAGTGTACTGCTCTGCTTATGTATTTTGTTTCTTGAGCCTTCTAAAAATGTAGCTTTATCTACTGATGGTACATATTGCTTGTCCTGTAGTTTAGTTGCAGGAAGCTCATTTCCCTTGGTCTCTGTTTCCTCAGAAAATACAGGGACTTCCAGTGGTGAAGACACCCCTTTCTGTTCAGTTCTTTGCAGAACACTGTGGTTTTTAACTTTTGTCATTTCTGTAGAAGGAAGTTCTGGGACGGAAGTGGTATAGAGCTTCTCCATTTCAACATGAGAGTTACAAGGATCCTGACTCAGAGTCTGGCTATGTGATTCTTCAGGTGGAAGAGCTTCAGGCACCATGGTAGAACTCATGTTGATGGGCTCTGGAATGGTGGACAAAGGCTTTGGGTGGGAGAGGAGGTTCTCTCCCAGGGGCTTGGTAGGGATGGAAGGCTCCTCTTTCTGTGGAGAGATAGCTTCTTCAGATCCTGAAGGTGACTTTCTCTGTTGATGCACCATTCTTTCATTCATGGAAGAATTAGAAACTGGAGAAGTCTCTGCAGGAATTGGCAAACTGGATACAAAAGGCGTCTCAGAGGTGAGAGGCATGGAAGACACTGAGGAAGTTTCTGATGTCAGTGGTAAATCAGACATTGGAGATGCTTCAGATGTTAGAGGTAAGTTGGATACTGGTGATGCCTCGGACGTCAGAGGCAAGTTGGACATAAGAGATGCTTCTGAGATTTCAGGTGAGGTGGCTAGTGGAGAGACTTCTGACACCAGAGATGCATGAAGGCTCTCCCCAGTGGGGTTTCTCTGGTTGTACTTATCTGTATTCTCAGTGCTGGATACCTCAGAACAGAATGTTGTTTCCAGAGAGACTGGAGTGCATGACTCTTCAGATGTGGACTGTGTTTCCCCACCTGGGGATGGAAGGCTGGCACACACTCCCTCTGGGCTCTCAGGAGAGAAGGAAGTCTCAGAGATACAAGCATTTTCTGAGAGCTGTTCTTCAGGGTCACTCTGCAACTCCATATCCACAGCAATTCCCTCGTTTGGAAGTTGGCTTTCTAGAGAAGATGGCCCTGCTCTCAGGGTGATGGCATTGGTCTCTATGGTGGTTTCTTGTTCCTTCTGTTCCACATCAAGGACATGGGTGACAGATGAAGGGCAAGGAAGAAGAGTGTCACAGATTTCTAGTTGGTCAATAACAACTGACATTTCTTCCTGGGGACATTCTAATTTCTCAACTATCTTCACTTCAATGTGAGGTAAAGTGTCTAAAATATCATTCATTACAACACAGGACTCGAAGCCATCTTCCGGGGCTGCTACCTGGGGTTCTTCACAAGATGTGGCAGGACTTTCAGACTCCTCAGAAAACTCAGGAATTGTCTTAAGATCTTCATCTTGGCATTCGTAGATACTTGTCTCTACCTCCTCTGCTACTTCCTCCTGAATCACAGATTCCTCCGGGATGAGTATGTCTTCCGACTCTGATTCTGTCATCATGTCCTTCGCTGGAACCTCTGCCATAGGGCAAACGGTAGTGCAGAAGTCAGGCTCCAAGGAAGCCGAACTTTTCAGGATTTTTGGTTGCTGTTCTTCTAATGCATTCTGAGCAGAAGGACCAGGAACTCCAGAGTCCCCATGTGAGGAACTCCCTTCAGCTCCTTCATGGTTTGGTCCAGAAGTAAGCTTCATAGATTCTTCTCTGGACATGCCCAATCTGAGGAAGAAGTAAAGACATCAGTGTATACCCAGGAAATAAAAGGCTCACCTTCGATCTCTTACAAGTTTAGTATTCAATTAAAGGTAAATGTATTGATGCAATCACACAACCACTAAGCCATCTGATTGATTTATATAAGTAGTTTCTGATATAGCCTCAGTGCTACCTTATACCTAAAAGAAGCTACAGCTAATTAAGAAAGGAAAATTTTGTTTTATATGTAAAGAGTGATGAATCTTACCAAGCATTAGTAAAGTGAATTTAAATGTTATAAATAACAATGAATCAGAGAATATGGCTAGACAAATCAAAGAATAAATAAAACCTAAGATTTTTTTTAATTTTTTTAATCAGAAAGCAAAAATATATCTTTGTAATATAAAAATTATGGTGAGTTTAAAGCATAAAATGGAAATAATTAAATAAATGGGAGTTTAGAGAAATCTATCAGATTTTAAAATTGAAATGACATTCAAACATCGGGTATCTTAGAAACAATCTAAGAAGTTACTCAATATCTTACTATCTAATTGTCTAATTAATATGAAGATAATAAAACAATCTTGAAGTCATTCTAACAGATGATACTTGTGTCAATCAAATGTGTGTGCATGCCTTATTATGAAGATGTTCCATATAGTATAGCAGAGAAAAATTGCAAGATTATTTATTCTAGTGTTGAGTGCCCGAGCAAGGCTAAGTAGATACAGTGAAATATGCAGTGAGTCACTGTTTTCTTCATATTAAGTTGCAGCATCAGCACCAGATGGTAGAGAAAAACATCATAAATGAAGTCAAATTAGGATGCAGGAAAAGGTCTGGATAACAAAAGTCTTAGGAAACCTCAGAGCAATGAAAAGACAAATGGTATCAGTCACCTGAGAGGTGTCTGGTGCTGTGGTGGATCTCCCAAACAGTGGGGAGTCCAAGTAACGTAGCAATAGCAAAAGAGAAGAAGCCACTACTGTTGTGTGTCAGCTCTCCAATATGAATTAATAAGACAGTAAAGATCAAAGGACAAGTTATATGATGTCATAAAGTAAAAATAACAACCTAGTGATGGTCTACAGCTCTGGTTTCTCAGCCTTCCTTATACTATGACCCTTTAATACAGTTTCTCATGCTGCGGTGATCCCCATCCAGAAAATCATTTTCATTGCTACTTCATGACTGTAATTTCCCTACTGTTATGAATCATAATGTAAATATTTGACACACAGGATATCTGCTATTCAACCCCCCTAAAAGTTAATTTGACCACCAAAGGAGTTATGACCCACAGGTCAAGACTCACCGGACTACAACAAGAAAAGCCTCTAGGGTATGATCTTGTGTTTCAGAATGTGATAATGGCTGTGGAAAGCTGTTAGTTGTGGTATAGTCGCTGTCATCCTCTGTAACAATGCCTCTCCATCAAATGTGCTTGGGAATCCGGGAGTATCCAAACTTCTCGGATAAAATGTGCATCTTTGTGAACTTTTATGAGGATTATTTGTGGAATTAAGATTTTAAACAACTAATTGAGCATACCATTTAGCTTCATGTTTCCTGCTACCTACCTAACCTTTTATAATAACATCAATGTAGATGATCTATGGGTAGGCTTCAGGCATGTACTTCACACCTTTTCATGCTTCCAAGCTTCAGGATAACCTAGAAAGCTGACAACAATGTGAATTGCTGGGTTTAAGTCCTAGAGTTGCTCCATCAATACATTTCAAGTGGGTATTGACATCTGTGTGTACATTTAAATAAGCGGTATGGATTTATCTCTATTTAGTTTTGCATGTGTGTATGTGCATCTAAGAACCCAGCTAGAGAAATCAAAGACCTCACTGCTTAGAAATACTGTGAATGAGGACAATTCATCAAGGCTGGCCCATAGTCAATAAGAAGCTTATTTGTGTGAGCGAATGTGTATATGAGTGTGAATATTTTCACGTGTGTGTAGCTGCATGTGTGCACATGGGTGTGTATGTATGTGAACAGTAAGGTCACCCTCCAGTGTTATTCCTCAGACATTAGTCACATTGACTTTATTTATTTGTTAATTTATTTATTTCTATGTGTGTACATGAGTGTATATGTGTATATACATACATGTATAAAAGCCAGAAAAAGACATCTGATCCCTTGGAGCTTGAGTTATAGGTGTCTTCAGGATGTGTTGTTTGTTGTGTGGGTGTTAGGATCCTCATGGTTACATAGAAAGTGCTTTTCATTGCTGAGCCATCTGTCTGACTCCCCATCCTCCTGCTGGTGTGTTTGTATGCTGTGTATGAATGCTACTTGGGCCGAGCAGTGGTGGTGCATGCCTTTAATCCCAGCACTTGGGAGGCAGAGGCAGGCATATTTCTGAGTTTGAGGCCAGCCTAGTCTACAGAGTGAGTTCCAGGAAAGCCAGGGCTACACAGAGAAACCATGTCTTGAAAAATCCAAAAAAAAAAAAAAAAAAAAAAAATGCTACTTGGGTTTTTCACTGACCTTATCAAACAGGTGAGGCCAGTTGACCAGCAGCCCCGCCTTCCCAGTGCTAGGATTATAAATGTGCCATCACAAACACCATTTACATTGGTTCTGGAGCTTCACTGAGCTCCTCCTGGTGCACAGGAAGCACTTTATGAACCAGGCTACCCCCCTTTGCACATACACATTCAGCCCCTTTAAGACAGATTCCTTCCATTTGCAGAAAAGCTCAAGTGAGACTTCTAGGGGTTATTTAACCACTGACAGGAGATGTATATGAAATGAAACTGAATGAAGCAGAAGATATTCCCTAAAACCATCTCTGTACCTTTTATAAAAACATTAGTCAACGCAATTTCCTCTACAAAGACCTGGAGCTACAAATTAATAGCTTCTTGCTCTCCATTCCTAGAAATCTGGTTGTCTGAGACAGAGATTCTTCCCAAACAATGTCTGTCTGCTAAACAGGACGCAGAGGGAGAACTGCTTTCAGGTGCAGTTCTCACTGTATATACACATGGTTGCTATTGCTTACAGCATACTCAGAGAGAAGGCCCTAGCCAGCAGGCAAAAGCCCTAGCCATACACACATGATAGCCAAAGGCTGATAACTTCAGAACCCATGCAAAAAGCTAGACAGAATGGGGAGCACCTGTAATCCCAACCTTTCTACAGTGAGATGGGACGGACAGGAGACTCAGCTGAAGGCTGCAGGGCCAGCTAGCCAGAAGTATCCAGTACAATGGCAGGGACCCTGGATGATACCCAGTCATGGTTCTCTGACCTCTACACAGGCGCTGCATCAGGGTGTTCATCATGAACATACACATCATACACATAGACACACTAAACTGGAAAAAATAAACCAACATACATGCTCACTAAAAATGTTAAATCAAACTGCACTATACACATAGAATGGAAAATGATATCTCAGGCTCTCTCCAACACCAGAAATAAGCACACACTAGAATGGACACCTCAATTCACTATTTGCAGGGGACAAGCATGAGAATTAAATGTGCCTCAATTGAGTATCTTCAGAATATTTATTAATGAAAATACTTGGACTGAAAACTAAGGGAATTTAATCAAAAGCCAACGAAGAAAACTACAACTGACTTCTTCGAGCTTTCACGTGTAATTTTAGACCTAAGATGATGTTTCATGCACATGTTATAAACCTTGAAAGCGCATTTTTAAAATTTAAGTGCTGATATGCCACTATAATTTTACCTCCAATTTCGTTCACTGGGGGACCATTGCCTTTTCTCGCAAGTTTATTAAGTTTTACAGCATCTGAGGGTGCCATGGGAAGCAGAGAATTACGTTTTCATTTCCTTCTAAGAGAAATAAGAGAAAATCTCTAGTACTTACCTCTCTCCATAAAACCTCTCAAAGAATTTTTCTTTCCAAGGTTCTGTTTTCTTTTCCTTCTCAATTTCTTGCCTTATTCTTAATTGCATTTCTGGGGTAAACTCTCCTAGAAAGAAATTTGCAATAAATTGAATTGAAATGCTCATGTCTTCTGCCAATTTGGAAAGACCATATGCCATTCAGTTGAGTAAACTTCACTGGATATTAAAAGTAAGAAGTGTAATGATCACATTTTTAATATTGTCCATTTTATGAACATTGCTAAAATGCTCATTTCACATTAGACCAACTCTAAAACATTTGGCATAGGTATTGCATACTACGAGTTGGAAATGAAACTTTATATCTACTGTCCTGGAGGAAAGGTGCATAATGGACTATGAAATATTGTCCAAAGCCCTGTACAGACCATAAGAACGTATGCATTGAACAGAGAGACAGGACAGCACTTAATTTTCCCTAAGTCAATTAAAGAGGATTACATTTAGGAGTTGAATCTTGATTTAGCTTTTAAAGGATGATCAGGCTTATGTGATTAAATCACAAGGTGCAGAGCTATGCACATGCATATTTATGTCCCTTTGAGTGGTCAATTCTTAACAGAATATCAGACGAAATTAAGCAGAGAAGGAAGGCTGAAGCTAATTACCCAATGCACACTCTAAGGAGAGATCAGCATTTTATTCAGGAGATAGGAGTACCTCATGGCATCCCATGAGGGAAGAGCACAGACAGGTAAATAGTCTGGAAAGACAGGAGACAAAGTGATGGAGAAGCCAAAGGTCTCCTGCCCGAAGGCTGCCGAACAGCATGGAGAGAAAGATGTAGGTTATAAGTGGGAGAGCAACAGTAGGGAGGCTAACAGGTATCAGATTAAAAGTAGAGTAAGAGATACTGTCCAAGTTTTAGAGTCCCCAAGTGTGAGGGGAGGATAACAGTTCAGAGAGAGCAGAAGGAAGAAGAAAAAAGCAAGGGGGGATCCTAGGTTTAGTACACAGCATTTGGAATTTAGAGTCTGTAGAACGAGGTAGTGAGATTCATAAATGCTGAAAAAAAGACCAGGGGTAAAGGGAAGGGCTCATAGAGCCAGGTGGTAAACAAGGCTGCTTGGAGAAAATGTATGGTTCGAAAGAAAATGTTATGTTAAAAATGTCATTATTTACTATAAAAAAGGAGTTCCCAATAGAAGCCATGAGAAGACTGTGAGAATGCAGGCTTAGGGGATAATCTTAAGTATACTACAAACCTCTAAGGTATGTCGTTTGATATAAAGTAGGGTTAAAAAGCACGAACACAGTAAGAATAAATGGCAGTATGAGGAAAGGAAGTGCCCTGTGAAGACTGAGAAGGCATGAGGTGGAGGGATTCGCATTGCCAGGAGAAGCTTAGGTTTGCAACCAGGGCCAGCAACTCAGAGTGAGGGAGTCATGTGCTGCATTGGGGTTTTAGTCTATCCAAAACCCTGAGTTGAGTTCAAAGTAAGGAAACAATGACAGAAGCTCTAGGGCAAAAGAGGGTCCAAGTTTCCTTAGAGTCCAGTGACCACGGAAAAACACAATGGTTCAAACTATGTTGCAATTTCAAGGAAATTATATTATATATAAAAATGTATATGTAAAATCTATGGTATATCACACATTCTTCAAAAATGTCTGGCATTAAAAATGCTCCCCATCAGGAAAGAATTAGTGTGTTGCTTTAGAAAAGGGGGAAAATTAAAAAAATAAAAATAAATATAAATACTCTGAAAAAAACAGAATAGGGGGAACTATACTAAGTGAAAATGTGTCTCAGTGGGGACTGGGGAAAACCTAGAAATCAGAGAAATGAATAAAGCTCAGTTCAATATGTGCAGGTGCACTCCACAAGTGTGTGCATTCTACAATGTGTGCACTCTACAGTGTGTGAGGACATGACAGTTTTGTGTGCTTTACAGAGTGCGTGTGCTCTCCAGTGTGTATACTCTAGAGTATGTACATGTTAGAGTGTATGTACTCTAGAAAAAGCACATTTACTCCACCATAGTGTATGTACTTTAGCACAGTGTGTGTGTGTATTCTAGTACTATGTGGGTACTCTAGTCGTGTGTGAACTCTAGCAATGTGTGTTCTCTAACAAAGTGCATTATTGCCATATGTCCTCTAGCACAGTACGTGCACTCTAGCATAGTATGTCTGCTCTAGCAGAGTACATGAATTCTAATGCAATACATATGCTCTAACATAGTTGTGGCAGTTTGAATATGCTTGGCCCATGGGAACTGACACTCTTATGGGGTATAGCCTTGTTGGTGTAGGTGTGGCCTTGTTCGCGGAAGTGTGTCATTGTAGGGGTGGACTTTGAGTTCCTGTGCTCAAGTCCCACATAATGTGAAAGAGAGCCTCCTCTTGGCTGCTGTTGAAGCTGGTCTCCTTCTGCCTGCTTTCAGATCAAGATGTAGAAATTTCAGCTCCTTCTCCAGTACCATGTCTGCCTACATGCTGCTAAGCATCCCACCATGATGATAAGGGACTAAACCTTTGAAACTGTAAGCCAGCCTCAATTAAATCTTTGCCCTCTTATGAGGGTTGCTTTGGCTACAGTGTCTCATAGCAATAAGACCCTAACTAATAAGACAATAGTGTATACACTGTATCAGTCTGTGTGTGTGTGTGTGTGTGTGTGTGTGTGTGTGTTGTGTTCCTGCAGAGTATGTGTATACTAACATAGTACATGTACTGTAGCAGTGTGAGGTGTATCTAATATCATATATGTGCCCTAGCAGAGCAGGTACACTCAGCATAGTGTGTTGTAATAAAGTGTGTATACTCTAGCACAGTCCAGGTGCTCTGGCACAGTCTGTACACTCTAATGTCCTACCTGTGTTCTAACACTCTATACATGCTTGAGCATGTCACATAATAACAGGAAACTGAGATTTACCTTCTGCCAGTCGTTGTTTCCACCCTTGTGCTGCATATGCAAAGAATTCATTATTTAGAGCTGAAGTACTGAGGCGTAAAATTCCATCACTTCCCATCTAGGAAATAAGCCGACAAAACAATATTCCATCAGAGATAATTCAAAGTAAAAGCATGCAAAAAAGAAGCAAAACTTGAGCAGTAGTGTGTGTGTGTGTGTGTGTGTGTGTGTGTGTGTGTGTGTGTGTGT
>JADRCD010219073.1:24474-44159 GCA_019843815.1 Montemys delectorum
GTGTGTGTGTGTGTGTGTGTGTGTGTGTGTGTGTGTGTGTGTGTGTATTAAGGACTGATGAAGAAGGAAGGAAAAGAAAAGGAACTCAACAAAAGATGACTCCTGAGTATCAATCACATGCATTCTGCTTGCTGACTTTCTGCGCAGAGACAATGAGTGCTGTCCCTGAGTGTAATTGTGGGCCGATTACAGAAGATAAAAAGATGAGGCAGTGTCAGGAAGCTAAGCATTAAGTGACTGGGTAGGAAGAAGGCTGAAAGATGAAGGCTGGGGGAATACGTAGTTAGGCATGAGTAATGACAGACAAATCTGTGCAAGAAGTGGAAGTGCTGTGGTGTGACAAACATAAAGATGGGGTCTTTCCCCATATTGTCAGCACCCATACAAGGAGCAAGTATGGAAGTTCATATAGGTGACAAAACAAGAATCTGTCAAATAGTTTGTATGAGTGTATATGTGTGTGTGCACATGTGTGTATGTACTTGTATGTACATGTATATGCACATTTCCGTGTGTGTGTGTGTGTGTGTGTGTGTGTGTGTGTGTGTATGTGTGGGCATGCATACTCACACATAGGTGTGTTGTGTAAATACTGTGGTGTTGATGTAGCAGTCAGTGAATGCCTTGCATACTTGTTTCTCTATTTCCCCTATGTGGATCCCAGTGATCAAACCCAAGTTTTTACAAAAAACTTGTATCAACAAGTGTTTTTACTTGTGGGAGCACCTTACCACCCATAATTAGATGTCATATGTCCATACCTTTATTCTTCTTTCTACCCCCTATCTCCAGCCATATAAATGATATGCATTAAAGAGTTAATGTGATGACTACATAAATACATCATCAGATAAATCATCTTTCAGGAGTAAAGAGGAGTATGGATTCTGAAAACACACACTATTTGTTCTAGACTGGAACATGGAAAATCAAACTGAGAGAGGGCAGACATCAGAAATGTTGGGAATGCTGATGAGTAACTGGAGGACGATGGATGAGGTTCTTAGCATCACCATCTAAGAAGGCACTTGCAGCTGCTAAATTATTCATTGTTCTGAACACATTTTATACAAGGTTTCATTCACTCATTGTTTCCTCTTTGCTTTTAATGTTATTTAACAGATACATTTTAGGTGACCTGTATGAGCTTACCTATCTGGTTCTTGTGTGGATCCTAGCAATGAAGAAAAAGTCATCCTCCTTAAGTTCTCAATATATGCTACATGGAGCAAATGATTCTGTTTCTTCTACAGCCTTTCCATTCATCTATGTTCTGTGTGCTAGGGGTGATTAATACTAATGGCCTTTGTGGCAGAATCTAGAATCACCTAGAACACAAACTTCTGTGCATGCCTGTGAAGGAGTTTCTAGATTGTGCTAAATTAAAGAAGAAGAGTCAATTCTCAAACCACACAAAACTCAAGGGGAAGGAAGACTAAAGAGTGGATACTTCGGTCCTTCTTAGAAGAGGGAACAAAATACCCATGGAAGGAGTTACAGAGACAAAGTGTGGAGCAGAGACTGAAGGAATGACCATCCAGAGACTGCCCTACCTGGGAATCCATCCCATATAGTGACCAAATCCAGACACTAACGTGGATGCCAACAAGTGTTTGCTGACAGGAGCCTGATACAGCTGTCTCATGAGAGGCTCTGCTAGTACCTGACAAATACAGAAGTGGAGGCTCACAGCCAGCTATTGGACTGAGCACAAGATCCCCAATGGAGTAGCTAGAAAAAGGACCCAAGGAGCTGAAGGGTTTGCAGCTCCATAGAAGGAACAACAATATAAACTAACCAGTATGTCCAGAGCTCCCAGGGACTAAACCACAAACCAAAGACTACACATGGTGGGACTCATGGCTCCAGCTCCATATGTTGCAGAGGATGATCTTGTCAGTCATCAATGGCAGGAGAGGCCCTTGGTTCTGTGAAGGTTCTACGCCTCACTGTAGGGGAATGCCAGGGCCAGGAAGTGGGAGTGGGTGGGTTGGTGATCAGGGGGAGTGGGGAGGAGATAGGGGGTTTTCAGAAGGGAAACGAGGAAAGGGGATAACATTTGAAATGTAAATAAAGAAAAATAAATAATATCTAATACAAAATATCTAATAGAAATGTGAAAAAAAGAAGAGTCATTCTAAAGTGTGTGTAATCAGTGTGGGCTGGAGTCTAAATGCAAAAAGAAAATGAGTTGTGAGCCATCATTCTTCTCTCTTTTCCAAGCTGCAGATGCTTTGTAATTAGCTGCCTCATGATGTCCCTACTATGATTAACTGTGTGTTCAAGCTATGAGCAAGGTAAAGACTTCCTTCTGTAAGTTTCTTCTTGTCAGGTATTTGGTCACAGTGACTTTTAAACTAAGTATTATGGTAGCCATGATATTGCTTTATGGTCCTAACTTTTGTGAAAAATATCCAGCCATCCTATCTGTCGACTAGATAATTCTAGAATATCATTTTCAGAATCCAGTTTAACCATTAAACCATTAGTTGCCACTTGATGATAAGTTTCCAGTGGCTAAGGTGTATGGATCAGAAAGCTAAGAGTAAAATTTGCTAGTACCAGGACCCACTTGACTGCTGTGTGAACTCTGTGCTCTAAGTTCTACGTTCAATGAGATTAGAAGCCTACCTCTATCCTGGGTGAATCACTTCTACTGGGACATGTTGTTCATTTTGATACTACTGTTGTTTAGGATCATGGACACCCTGTGCATTGTAGGAAAATTAGTAGCATGCCTAATTAGTAGCAGCAACCCCTCTCAAAGATGCAGTATCTAAACGTGCCTTCACATATCTCTAAATGTAATATGGAGGCAGAACCGTATTATCAGAATAAAAATATTCAGATAGCCAAAGTACTGAGCTAATAACATTAGCTAAGCTTGGCCTGGATACCTTGCATCTCTCATGTTTTGGGAATTACAAAGCAAAGATCTACACAAGTGGGGTCATCCAGAGGAAGAGACCTGCTGTTCCAGAAAGGGGTAGGCAGGAGGATTCAGGAAACACTGGACATTCACTGCATATCTCCTAGTACATGCAAAATAAGATCAGAGCACTGAATAGTGGCAAGACACCCATAGGCTCAGATGTCTCAGGAGTGATAGCAATATCTGGGTCCTGCTACCAGATCTACTTGCTGAAGAACAGGTCTGAGGATAATCATAAATGGGTCTTAAGGGAGGATAAGAGGAATGTCAGACTGAAGTTAAGTCCAGCTTGAGACTGGCCCAGCCTGTAGCTAACCAACCAGTTATTGCCTTTGTCCTTTCCTTCATTCTCCTTTCCTTCCTTCCATTCCTTTATTCCCCCCCCTTCAGTAGCTTGTGACAGAGTAGTCCTCGTGAATGATACTGCAAGTGCTATGAGAACTAGAATGGCCCCAAAAGCTGTGAAGCTCCACTGAGGTCCTGAAACCCGTGCAATGCAAATGAGCCAGGAAAACGATTGTACATCCTAGTCCTATTCAAGCTTGTAAAAGTGTTGGACATCTGCTCGAGTTCAAAGGTCTGGAAGTAGCCTACAGGAACAGCCTGGGCTGTTTAGGTCCATGGAAAGCAGGGGTGATGGTAGATACGCCAATGATTTGGGGCTTTAACCTCTGCCTGGGACTGGCCTACTGAGTGCTTCTCAAGCAAATGTGAGGTTCTAGGTTAGTGGCTTCCAGCTCTAAGTGTCCCCTTTAATTAACATTTCTTGACATTTTCCAGCCTGAATGCAGGGAATCCATGAGGCCCTATTCTAGGTAATAGAGAACTCTCTAAACTGCTGATCCCTGAGAAAATTCTTAAAGATCTATGCCTGCAAAGGTGGTATTAGGAATGTGTAAAGGTGCAAAGGAAAGGAAGATGTGGAATCATTACTGAATGGTACTGGAAGATTTAGGGGACAGATGATCAAAGGAACATAATTCATGGTGATTCATCTTCAGGACTGATGAAGTTCTTTAGGGTGAAGGCGACGAGCGTACTGTGAGCATGTCAGAAGGAGCCCGGACACCTCCCAGAATCACTCTAGCAGGAGTAGGTTAAAGAAGTCTGCCCTTGGAGCCAAGCACATCTTCCAGGTAAGTTTCCAAGTATGGCCAGTGATGTGCCTCTAAGTCTGCAATGTGGGCAAAGGCTGCGAGAGGATCTCCAGGTTTTTTGGAGAAAAGCTACTGCATGGAGAGAGATGAAAATAGAAGTGGGATTGGGTGAGGGAAAAAAGACTGAAGCCCCGAGGGCCAGCAGAAAGAATGGAAACAGGCAACCTCTAGAGATCGGAGGTTGAGGAGGGGGCACTCCAGAATGCACCAAAGACCTGGGAGGTAAGAGACTTTCAGGACTCACAGGTAGAGACCTTAGATGAAATGCCCGACAATAGGGAGAGGGAACTTATAGGCCCACCTCCAGCAGGAAGACAGGGCATCAAATAAGGGAGAGGGGGCCCATCCCACAGTCACAACTCTGACCCATAATTGTTCCTGTCTGAAAGAATTACAGGGATGGAAATAGAGAGGAGCCTGAGGAGAAGGTCAGTAACAGACCCAAAGAGGGATCCAGCTCAAGGGGAAGTCTCAAGGTCTGACACTATTACTGAGACTATAGAGCGCTCACAAAAAGGGACCTATTTTGACTGCTCTCTGAAAGATCCAACATGCAGCTGAAAGAGTCAGATGCAGATATTTGCACCCAACCAATGGACGAAGTAGCTGATCCTTGTTGTTGAATTAGGGAAGGCTGAAAGAAGCTGAGGAGAAGGGTGATTCTGTAGGAGGATCAGCAGTCTCAATTAATCTGGACCCCCAAGATCTCTTGAACATTGGACCACCTACCAGGTAGCACACACCAGCTGATATGAGGCCCCCAACACACATACAGTAGAGGACTGCTGGGTCTGTGTTCATTCACAGACGATGTACCGATGTACCTAACCCTCAAGAGACTGGAGGCCCCAGGGAGTTTAGAGGTCAGGTGGGGTGGGGGGTGGGGACATCTATGTGGAGACAGGGGTCTGGGGAGAAGGTATGGGATGTGTAACAGTCAGACGGTGGAGGGGGGATAAAATATGGAGTGTAAAAATGAATGAATGAATTAAAAATAATAGAAGTGGGACCTTCGTTTCACAGGTGGATTTAAAACAAATTTAGTAGGTACAGGGCAAGTTCCCCACAAAACAAAGGAACCTATGCAGTGAGGAGTCCATGGGCATTAGGCACACTGGGAAAGGTATGAAGTATTCTGTGTTTAGGGACACACATGGAGCTGATGCAGCAATAGCCTGTGCAATGTACCGAGTCTCCACTGTTCTCCATAACGGTTTCCTTGCTACCCTTATTTTGGTTAGCAAAAGATTTGAAATTTCACTCTGGCAACTAATATACAGAATTTCTGTTTCACATATTCTGCCAGGCTGGGGGCTTGGTTACTAATTTTAAGACACAAAGAAACAGCAGATCCAGATTAACTCTGACAGATTCCCAAGATCTGAGCACATGAAAACGCAAATGTGATAAAAACACACTGTAGATCATGGAAGCTAGCCCTGGAGGAAAATCATTTTCTTTTCAAATAGAAAGTACATGAAAATTAAGGTTCCCAACCTATGTGAGACAGCACAATTAAACACTGTAGCTAAAATAGACTTAAGAAATACGTGCCAATAAAACTTTTAAAATACACTATTAATTTTATGGCCTTTAAAAATACTGTCTGAAAGATATAACGCTTTAATGAAGTAGAACAATAAACATTTCTGAAAGGTTAGTTATTTATTGATGAGCTATAAATTCTGTTTTTTATTAGCCATGATAGAAACATTCATTCTGAAAAATCTTCTCTCATGATGAAATGTCTAGCTAAGCTATTGATCAGCTGTGCTTCCTTTTAAATTAGCAAGAATAAAAAAAGCATGACCAAAATGATTTCTCTAGGGAATATAATAAGAGTAAAGAAAAATGTATTTTTGCACAGATCCTGGGATGATGCAAAGATTTAAACTCTCTCTTGATGAGTTTATCATGTGGTTATTAGAACACTTTAGCTGGTTGTGTTAGTACATGCCTCTAATCCCATTCTTGAAAGGCAGGATTACTGTGAGTTCGAGGACAGGCTAAGCAACATAGGATTTTAGGCCAGCCTTGTCGCCAAAGTGAGAGTCCACTTAAAACCAACAAAAACAAAAAACCCAAAAGCAAAGCAAAACAACAACAAAAAAAAAACCCACCCAAAAGAGTTACAAAGACATTTAGGAATGGGTATGTGTCCAGTAGAACTGAAAGCATTAAACAAACACTACAATATAGCCCAGGCAGACCTGAAACTCTAGCTAATGCTGAATTTAAACTCCTGGTCTTCCTCTTTTCATATCCATGTGATGACGTCATAGACTACCAAACTTAACCTAATCTTTCATATTACCTTCTTTTTCTTTCTTTTTTTTCCTGATTTTGTATCTCTTCCAGGAGATTACCTTACATAGTAAGAACATGTATTAGCAGAAGAGGGAAGAGTATGCTGGGGGGTGGGAGGAAACTGGTCAAGCGACAGCATTGCATCTAGAAACATAATCAACTTAGATTTCATTCAACAGACAACAGAGAGTTATTCAATGTAAAACCGAAACCGAACCAAGTTCATGTCTATAGGTAAGCAGTGTGCTGGTTTAGACAGTGTCAGGGGAGTCTCCCTGAGACTCACTATTAATAAAGAACTAACTATGGTCCCGTGTTGAGGATGTGGGGAAGAGCAAGCCGAGGAAGAACAAAAGATGACCAACCCTATATCTGATAGAGGGCTAATATCCAATGAATACAAAGAACTCAAGAAGTCAGTCTCAAGAGAACCAAATAACCCTATTAAAAATGGGGCATAGAGCTAAACAAAGAATTCTCTACTGATGAACTCCAAATGGCTGAGAAACACCTAAAGAAATGTTCAACATCCTTAGTCATCAGGGAAATGCAAATCAAAACAACTCTGAGATTCCACCTCACACCAGTCAGATTGGCTAGGATAAAAGACTCAGGTGACAGCAGATGCTGGAGAGGTTGTCAAGAAAGAGGAACACTACTTCACTGCTGGTGTGATTGCAAACTGGTAAAACCACTCTGGAAATCAGTGTGGCGGTTCCTCTGGAAATTGGACATAGTTCTACCAGAGGACCCAGCCATACCACTCCTGGGTATATACCCAGAAGATGCTTCATCATGTAATAAGGACACATGCTCCACCATGTTCATAGCAGCCTTATTTATAATAGCCAGAAACTGGAAACAACCCAGATGTCCCTCAACAGAGGAATGGATACAGAAAGTGTGGTACATCTACACAATGGAGTATTACTCAGCTATTAAAAACAATGAATTTATGAAATTCTTAGGGAAATGGATGGATCTGGAGAGTATCATCCTGAGTGAAGTAACCCAATCACAAAAGAACACACATGGTATGCATTCTCTGATAAATGGTTATTAGCCCAGAAGTTTGGAATATAGGAAAAACAACCCACAAACCACAAGAAACCTAAGAAAAAGAAAGACCAAAAGGTGGACATTTCATTCCTTCTTAAAAAGGGGAACCAAATACCCACAGAAGGAGTGGCAGAGATTAACTATGGAGCAGAGACTGAAGGAAGGACAAGCATATAGCTATCTCCTGAGAGGCTCTGACAATACCTGACTAATACAGATATAGAGGCTCACAGCCATTCATTGAACTGAGTACACAGTCCCCAATGAAGGAGTTAGAGAAAGGTTCTATGGAGCTGAAGGGTTTGCAGCCCCTTAGGACAAACAACAATTATTAACTAGTACCCTCAGAGCTCCCAGGGACCCAACCACCAATCAAGGACTATACAGGGCGGGACTGAATGTTCTGGCGGCATGTGTATAGTAGAGGATTGCAAATTCGATCATCAATAGAAGAAAAGGACCTTGGCCTTGTGAAGGTTTTGTGCCCCAGTGTAGGGGAATGCCAGGGCCAATAAGTGGGAGAGGGTGGGGTGGCAGGCATGGGGAGGGGGGAGGCAAAAGGGGTTTGTTCTTGTTGTTTTTGTTTGTTTGTTTGTTTTTTGGAGGGGAACCTGGGAAAGGAAAAATTTACATGTAAATAAAGAAAATATCTAATATAAAATAAAAAATTAAAAAATTAAAAAAATGTATTTATTATCTTGGTAGGAGATATTAAAAAAAAAAAAGATGACTTAGTGAGCTAGGGAAGCAGGGAGCATGTCCAATAATGGGCAGCATGGCGGGCAACAGCACCTACTGTGCCCTGGACTCCATGGAGCATTCAGAATGCCCACCAATGGAGTCAGAAAGCTAGTCAGGATAAAATTTGATATTCAAAGGAACAAATCAGATGTTTTTTTTTTTGTTGTGTGTGTGTGCAAATATGTTAGAGCAGAGCTGACAGCAATAAAAACAACTTTCATGTGTGAATTTAATTTTTGTCTCTGCATTAGAAAAGAAAAAAGAGACATGAAGTTATTTCTAAGAATGCATTTTATTTATTTTGATCTATCTAAAATGTTACTTTAACGTCTAACTAATTTCAAATATTGTTCTTGAGACATTTTATATTCTCCCTGAAAATTATTTGCTATTCAGTCATTCATAGGTTCATGGCCTACATATAAAACACATACACTCAACACAAAGTAGTCACATTTCCAGTTGTGAGCAGCTGCGTGATTGGCTATTGGCCACTATAATGAACAGTAGAGCTTCAGACAAGGACCACTCAGAATCATTAATATGTAGTGATTGCTATAATTCATGAGAATGATGATAAGAGCTGGGACTGGATGTCATAAATGGCATAGTTGACCACACCTGTAACCCTCACCCCAACCCCTACCCCACAGTCAGAGGGTCACTAGGGCTAGTTGCCAACCTAACTAGCCCAGGTTCAGTGAGTGACTTTGTTTTCAGGATAAAGGACACACACACACACACACACACACAAAAATATTAAAAAGCTCAATAGTTAGAAAGCAATTAGATTGGGGATTGTTAACAAAGAAGCCTTAATTTTAAACAATTAGGTATGAGAATATCCAAGGAAGATTAAACAAAATAAAAGAGGACTTCTGAAGAGCATTTGTGATAAAAAGTGAGGAGGGCAGGAGATGCTGCTAGAAGGATGAAACAAAGTTACAGAGGAGTCAGAAAATCAGAGCAAGCAGCATCATGGGTGTAAAGCAGGGGAGTATTGGGGAAATGATGTGCTACCATAGATGTAAGGGGGGCGTTGGGGAAGTGATGTTGTATTGTGCATGTGGTAACACCCATAAACCACTTAGAATTACTCAGGTCAACACAGTATGCAGAACACTGTGCAAGTTGTTGCTTCCATTAAAGAATAATCAATATGTTCTTTAGAGAGAAAACAGCCTAGATAGTGGGACCCTAAGCATGACGATGTTTCTAATACACGGTCATAATGGAAAGCAACCAGCTCTGATGAGCTGTTGTCACAGACTCCCTTCTATCTGATTTAGTTAAGAACTCTTGTGTGTATTAAAGCGAGAGCACTTTGTTTTCTCTAAAAAGTGAGTTTTCAGTTTTAAACTCAACCACTCAGTTGGATCTAGTAGACAGCCAACTCGGGAGACTGACTGTATATGCTCAGGTTTCACTTGCAAGAGGGATTTTTTTCTTCCGAATTACATAAAGAAGCATAAAAATGAATGGAGGCTGTTGAAAAACAAAGAGGGAGAGTCACTAAAAGAAATAGGATAAGAATATGCTAAATAATGCTTTGAAAGTAATGTTTGATCATTATTTTCAAAATTAGACTAAGCCAATATTCCCTAAACTATGCATTCCAAAACAGCTAATATATTAGATGACTTTAGGTAAATGCATCTTTAAAAAAAAAAAAACAAAAACAAAAAACAAAAAAAAAAACCCTTTTCTTCCAACAAATACAGTTTGTGCCTACTATTAAATTTCATTATTGTTTTTACTATAAGCATTTTGTAATATACTGGAATTTCTTATAAGAATGAATTATGAACTGTCTACAAAACTTATTGGGCTGCAATCCTCTCACAGAGCAATTATCAATACCTTATAGAACAATTACTCTTTGAGGATACTGTGGGGAAATGACACACAGCTATGTATGAGAACAGTCAGGAGCAAACCATTGAAGTCTAATGAATATGTTCATGCTTCATATGAAATCCCTGTTTAACAAATAAGTGAAAACATTTTAAGATTTGGACTTGGAATAATTTTTAAGATATTACCAGAATGTCAGGATTTAATAACCAAAGTAATTATACAGAACAGAACATAGAATCTTGAAAAAATGAAATAATAATCCTTACTCTATTCACCAAAGATTATCAAGCTAAAATCCCTCTGCAGACGGCAGCTCCCACAGTCCCAACTGGCCAGAGCAGTGAGAGTAAGTGCCAGTGAGTTCTCATATCTAAATTAGTCATCCTCATTCTCAGGCTTAGGGAACAGTGTGGAAGACAGGAGAGGGAGACCTGCACAGAATAAAGCCAGTCAGCATTCTAGCATGGGTAGGGGAAGGGTCATGAAGCCCCATACCTAGCCACAGAAGCAGTTGATGGGTGTACAGTACAGTGTGGAGAGTCACTTTTCTTCGGGGATGTGAGCCCTAGTAGGGTGCCCATGCTCTACTGGGTAGCCCCCGACTCATGCACGTACAGGCAGCAATAAGTGGACTCTGCTGGTTACACAAAAAGAGAAAAGGAAGTTGGGAGGGGGGATGTTGGAGAGAGGGTTGTGGAGGAGACAGAGGGTGGGTTAGGAGGTGGATGAGATAAAAAGACGTTGTGCTTATGTATGAAACTCTCAACAAATAAATAAAAATATTTAAATTTCATTGCAGGCAATTTAATTATTTTCTATTTTTCCAATCTTTATGTGCACGAACGACATTTTTAAAAATGAAAATTTCATTATACAGACATAAAGACATAAAAGAATTTTTTAAGTTATGCAATTTTCATCCTTCTCATCCAATTTAAAAATAATGCACGGAGTCAAACTAAAATGAACAAAGGAGAGACTTTCAAGAGAAAATATTATGAAAAAAATCAACATGTAGATGGAAAAGTGGAAGGCTTTTGTGTCATAATTGTTATGACAGAGTTTCAATGCTAATTTTCATAATAAAAGCCTCCCCGTTCCATGCCTAGATGATTTCTTTTCTTCCCACAGCCTGCTGCTCTTGTGATAGGCACTCAACACCAGGAAGAACTCACAAGGTACAAAGTTCATCCGAGAAGGTTGAGAGCTAGATCTGCTGTGCCCAGGAGGAAGTCATGTGTCATTCTGAACCAGAAGGAATTCTGGCACAGGAGTGGGCAGGAGTAGAGGGCATCTGATTATTGATATCTGAATAAATGCATTGAAAAGGAGCTCCAAAACAGACAAAGATTCTCAGGTGGCAACGAGACTTGTGGAAAATGATTCTCCTTAGAATAAACAACATATGTGTGTGTGTGTGTGTGTGTGTGTGTGTGTGTGTGTGCGCGCGCGCGCGCGTGTATGTGTGCATATTGTATGTATAAATGCATGAACTCACATGGCTCATGCATTATGTGTACATGCATTTATAAGCATATATTATATACATGTGCACACATACCTATTTTCCCTATGCAACTTAAGCACCTAGATCAAGTTATGGCATCCAATCCATGGATTCAACTTTCTTCTGATGATCAAGCAGATGGAGGGGAAGCCTTCCCATAAAATAAGACACGTGGGATAGTAATTTGTGGCCTTAGTGACCAGGAAAATGGATTTTTTTCCTAACAGGAGTATCAAAAGTTTTTCTCATAATTTCCGTTTTAAATTTTAGCACACATGTAATGGGGAAATGGCTGTCTGAAGAACATAGAAACTTACAGAAAATAAATGGCAAAGAAAAAGCTCAAGATTGGGTTATAAATGGGCTCAGTTACTGAGCGTCCACTACGAAGCTTGCATGAGGTTTTAGTTACTCTCCACAGCAATATTATCAGAAAAAACAAATACTGTCCAACAACACTGTCCTCTACTTTTAATATTCTAAGCCCCTTTTAAATAAGTCATCTGCCCTCCATTTGCCACACAGAGTATGCTAATTCCAACTGTACCCCAGCAGCCAGTTCAGATGAGCAGTAGCCTCCGGGAGAACCAGTGAAAAGAAATAAAATAAAGACATCCAAAGACAAACACAAATCCTCTGACAGATGAAGCTGTAACCTAGAATTAGAATAGTAAGCTTTGATATTCATGGAACATCCACTTCATGATAAATCTGTAGACAGTTTTTGCCTACACCTTGAGGCCATCTGACAAGCATTTATGAGAAGTGGTGTTTTCAAAATCACCTAAAGGCAGATTACAAAATCTGAACAAATCCTAACAAATTCGAAAATGTATACATATAACTTTATTCTATTTATTTTTTGAGCTAGGGTTGCTTGTGTAGTCCAGGTTGGCCTTGAACCCCATATATAACCGAGGGTGACCTTGATCCATCTGCCTCCATCTCCAGAGTTCTAAGATTACAGGGCTACGTCACCCCACACAGCTTGTGCATATTTATTAAAAGGCAATGTCCCTTTTAATTTTTTTCCAGTGTTCCCTCTGTGGGAGGAGGTGAGGAAAAAGCAGACGTTCAATGCACTCAGCCATTAAACTGAACATGAGTGTGCTAGCTGGTGAAACGTAAGCTCATGTTCTCACAGAGATAAAATAAGGTTATGTTATAATGTAGTGAGAACCAGTGAGTCACTGTTTCTATTTGTAGTACTCTGAACGGCTGTGTTTAAGGGACTATCTATTAGTCACTCCTTTCTTTAACAAACACTTCAAAGCATCAACTACGTGCCAGGAACCATGAAATGGACAGACGGCTTCTGTTTCCACAAGCGCCTGGGCCCTGGAGTAGAAGAGGAAAGAATTCCATGTTGGCAGGGCAAGAGAAGTTCTTAGAGCAGAATGAATGTTAGAAGAAGCTCCTGACTCTGGGTCTGCTCTGCCCATATTTCCTTCTTTGAGGCTTTTAAAACATTTTCTCTCTACTGAATTTGTTTCAGCCTACACCAAGTTTAATGATGTCCCTTTCTCTTTATTGTTCAATAAAATCAAGAACCAATAATAATAACAACTGTCGTTAATTCAATGCATGCAACAACCCCAGTCTCATTTTGTATTCATGCTTATAACAAAATCACACAGACAGGTAGCTTATAAACAACCAAAATTGATTTCTCGGTTTTGGAGACTGCAAGTCTAAATATGCAGTCTCTATAGATGTGGGGACTAGAAAAAAACATTTCTGGGTTCACAGATTGCATCACCTTGCTATCTAACTTCAATCAAGCTAACTTGATCATCCTATCAGGCTTTCAATGGCCATACCTAATGTCATCATTACTGGTGTTGGTATTTCAACATGTATGCTATGTATGTACACACACACACAATATATATATATACATATATATATATTTATTTATATAATAAATATATACATATATGCTATATAATATATATGTACAGGAGGGATGCAAACATTCAGTCCAAGCATCAGCTTCCTTTTCTATTCTACTCAAGTGCTCTTTTCAGTTAACATGTAGGAATTGTTGGTATTACTTTTGGTGAAGATAGATATGCCAGGAGCTGGGAATACGCAGTCAGAAAGGGCAGGGAGCTGAGGACTCTGGTCATGCAGAGAAAGGATGTAAGTGTGTGGCAGCCGAGGGACAGCATGGCAGCAGAGTCATCCTGATAACTGCTGTTTCTTTCATTTTTTTTTTTTTTGGTTGGACATTTTAGCCCATGAAGTTCATCTCTCCACAGCCCAACTCCATCATCAGTAAATTTGCAATTACTAGTAATTTATTTCAGAGTTTTAGTGAGGAGTAAATGAAAAAAATAATACACACAAAATGCACCAAATAGCTCTGGCTTAGAGACCATTCTCAGGAAGCTGATAAAGGGCTAACTATGTAAAAGCCTCAGGTAAACTGAGGAGCTTGGGACAGGAGAGTTGATGTCACTGACCACACCTGTGGAAACTGTCAGGATCCAGAAAGCATCTGGATCCTTTATTGAAACTTTTTTTTTGGTCCTAGGAAACCCAAGTCCCCTGTACCACGTGTGACAACTCCAGAGCAGAGACTGGTACCACTCACTCATTGTCCCGATTGAAGAGCAGTCTGCTTCTGGAGATGGAACCTGCTTTCTTTTATTTCTATTTACACCACCAATCCCGATGTATCAGTTCAGATTAATAGTAACTATTTATTGGGAGGGTAGGCAGGAGAAGTGTGAATGTGAGGCCACTGGCTACATAATGAGATCTTGTCTATAAATTAATAATTAATTAATATTTGTGAGAGGGTGTGGCAGACCTCTGTGCCACTGTAAAGTGCCTCTAATTACAGTGGTTGTCAACCTTCCATATGCTGTGACCCTTTAATACAGTTTCTCATGGTATGGTGACCCCCAGTCATAAAATTATTTTCACTGCTACTGTAAGCAAACCCCCACACACTATTAACTTCCTAGGGAGAGGAGTAGCTCTTTAAGTGTTGAGAGTTTCATAGACTCAGGAAAACAAACAGTGCACATCTGGTACCATGTAAGGATCCTAGATTTAAAGTGTGTGTGGGTGTAGGTCATGAAAGTGAGTAAGAGATCTTAGAAGAGGAGGGAAACAGAGGGCAAACACCTGTAATAGGAAAACTGGATGGAGAATGAAACAGATAAACTCAGGGGGCAGAAGCTCAAGGCGGAAACGAGCTTGTGTGGTAAACCCTGCACAGTGGCCTCAGCTCTCTCCTGAGCCAGAGACACAACCTAAAGTCTGAGCCCTAAAGAAACCAAACGTACGCTCACTTAAGCTGCCCAGCTGGATATGCTGTGGTACACAAGGCAAAACTCTGGGCAGGCCAGGAAAACTTGGGTGATTACTTCTTTATCAGTGAGCACACGCTATTTTTTCGAAAACCTGTCTGTTTAGGGGGCACACATGCTTCAGTTCAAAGAACGCAGGGAGAGAATATAGGATGTTATGTCCTATGGGTTATGAACAGCAGGTTTTAATCTCTAGGAGGTTAGCTGCTTTAACAGTGTCATTCAATAAATTCACTTTGGTGTGTTTAAAATGTGTTATTATCTGATACATCATGAGACATAAAGCAGTGTTTATATATAATCCTGCCTACTGGATACTTGGGTTAAATGATTCCATAAATAACAGCCAGATACCATGAGCTATTATTACCCACTGTCCTTTCTGTTTAGCAAGAAAGAAGAAAGGGGAAAAAAATGAGGTTTAGCTTCTGCCTCCCTTACCAACACTTGTTGCTGCTGTTCTGTGCAACATTCCTTCGCGGAGCATCCATGTCTTCAAAGTAGGTCAGTGAGCTACAGGCAATCTTTAAATTGGAAGGTACCATTCCTACTACTAAGCCTAGAACAATTTGATTGTTATTTACCAGCGAGTTCCTCTAACATTCTAAAAAAATAAGAAAGAAAGAAAGAAAGAAAGAAAGAAAGAAAGAAAGAAAGAAAGAAAGAAAAAAATAAAAGAAAGAAAGAAAGAAAAGAAAAGAAAAGAAAGAAAAAGAAAGGAAGGAAAGGAAAGAAGGAAGGAAGGGAAAAGGGAAGGAAAGGGAAGAAAAGGAAAGGAAGAACAGACTTCTGAAGTATTTGAGCGCTCCAGCCCCCGGTGTTCTCCATAGCTAAGTTACTCAGCTGTCACACTGAGTAAGGTTTACAATCAGAAACATGTGCTGTTAAACACACTGCTCTATCTTCACCATACTCAGAAGACCCAGTTTCTTAACAGGTTTGTGATGCTTGGCCCAGGGATTGGCACTATTAGGAGGTGTGGCCTTGTTGAAGTAGGAGTGTCACTGTGGACATGGGCTTAAGATCCTCATCCTAGCTGCCTGGAAGCCAGTCTTCTACTAGCTGCCTTCAAATGAAGCTGTAGAACTCTCAGCTCCTCCTGTACCATGCCTGTCTGGGTGCTGCCATGTTCCTGCCTTGATGATAATGGACTGAACCTCTGAGCCTGTAAGCCAGCCCCAATTAAATGTTCTTATAAGAGTTGCCTTGACTATGGTGTCTGTTCACACCAGCAAAACCCTAACTAGGACAAGGTTTTAGTCCTTGTTTCATTATTGAAACATACACAACTGCAAAGTTAATTTGTTTGAATTAACATTAATAGACATAAAAGAACTTAGCATCCTGTCAAATAAATAACACACCAATATTAAATTTTATAAGAGTAAAACCACTAGTAGTCATTTAGCAAAGGCTTGCTTTGTGATCTCGGTCTTTCCTCCTTTTTCCTTTAAGTGTGTTTTAACTTATGAATGGAGCCACGCCAGGTGCCTCAGCGGCCATAATTTCGTGATCACCCAAACTCTGAGCCCAAACAACCCCCCTTCTTTATGTCACTTCTGTCAGTCATTTTGTCGCAGCAACAGAAAAGTAACTGACATATTGATATGAGCAGTATTTGTTTTGATAATGTAGTGAATTCCCTAGGATATATTTCCTGCCTTCCTTCCTTCCTTCTCTTTCTTTCTTCTGTCTGTCTGACTCACTGAATAAATGAATGACTGTCGGTCTGTCTGTATATCTCTGTCCCTCTGTCTCCATTTTCTGTCTCTGTCTCTTTATCTTTGTTACTCTATCTCTCTCTAACCCTCCTCTCTTCCCAAGGGCAATGTCCTTTATAGACTTAGCTGACCTCACACTCACAGAGATCTTCCTGCCTCTGCTTCCCAAGTGTGGGACCATCAAAGGCAGTCTGTCTTCTGGCTGAGCTAGGTTTAAACCCTGGAGACCCATCACATAACTGCAAGGGACGGAAGGCTTTTGCCTGCCACGCTCCTAGACGCCAGGCTCCTGACACGAGGCCCTGAGCTCTCCATACTTCTGTGGCCATCAGCTATGTAGGGCAATGCCCCAAGCCCCTTCATAGGTAGAGGATGTGACTACAGATCTAGTAGCCTCAAGACATATCTCCATGTTAATGAGGTACCTAAAGGCCTGAAGGGCTTAGCCAATAAACTTCCCTTCCCAGACACTCCACCCTGCAAAAGGTGTTTAACCTCAGGCCCGCCCTGAGAAAGTGGGGTACGGTTTCACTCATCACAACTCTCCACTATAACAATAAATGCTTTAAAATCGTGGACTGCCTCTTCTCATTTGGGATCACTATGGGGAACAATAGAGCAGGTGTTCCTCTAAAGAGCTGAGTGTCTAATCTCTGGCAGGAGGCCTCTCTGTGTTCTCAGCCACAGTCTCCACCAAGCCAAGCCACCTGCCCGAACTAGCCAAAGACTCTCCTCCCTGTGGGAACCAGCCAGAGCTCTCTCCTCCACCACTTTTCTCTTCTGGCTGGTCTAGAGCCTGCTCACACCAGCCCACACTCCTTCCCACCTCTTCCAAGGAATCCAGTGCCTCTGCAGTGCTCAAGAGGTAGAACCTGCAGTCCTTGGCCTCCCGTGCGGCCGGGCCCGGGGACAACAAGCCTGGCTTTGTGCAGTCCTGTGGGACCTCATACTGTGCTTCCCCACCCAATTCCTCACCTCTGGAGGGGGCGTCCAGCAGCTTCTCACAGCCCTTCAGCTGCATGTGGTGCGCACAGTCAAACTTTCCATGTCCCACCTCACTAGCAGTCAGAGCCCTGGGTAGGACGCGGTCCACCCATTTTAACCCACACCCAAGTGCTGGGATTCAATACATGTGCAACCACATTTGAGTTCCTCTCTTAAAACAACATGGTCTCATGTATCACAGGCTGGTTTTGAATTCACCTTATAGCCTGGACGAGCCATCCTCTCCCAGCACCTTTCCAGGGTCAGTCTCTAGTGTGCGAAGATCACAGGTGTGCATCACTATACCAAGGTAGTCTGTTTTTCTTAAATCTCATAATTCTCAAATGTGTCTATGAATCCCAACAGAGGTATAATACTATCTACACAACCAACAATGAAAGGAACTCTATGGTATGGATCTAAACAATACAGCCAGTGTCTATCAGATGTTTCTAACTTTGACATTGATACACAATATTATCATGTACAAGGTTCACATTTGGGAACTGTGCAACTGAGTAACAAAAAAAAAAAAACACTTTTTTTTAACATTGAAGGTGTATTTACTCTTTTTGTTTTTGGCTGTGACAGTGGCAGTTACAGCAGTGGCTGCAGGTTGAACATCTTCATAAACTCTTACTGACACAATGCTGTTTGGTATGCTGATTTCTGTTGTTATGTTTTTGAGTTCCTTAACCTTGAGTAACTCTGTCCTACCTCCTAGGCTACAATGGACTGGACCGGCATTGATGTCAGTTTTCAGGACAAAGTTATTCTAGAGAGGAATTCTGTAAAATAACATAACCCATGTGAGGAGAAAGTGACAGGGTCTAAATATCAGAACACAGGTCAGGAGAGCAATAATGATGCCCTAGAATCAGACAGCTGCAGAGCAGAGGCCAGTGCATTTCTAGAGCTTTCTCTCCCAGCAAATTTGTTTCCTGCAATTGGATCAGACCAAAGTAACACAACCAGAAAAGGGTACAACAAATAATCCATTTGAAGCTTACCACTTTAAAGATAGTGTACAGTTCACTGGAGTAAGGAATTCCATTTGCAGAGAAAACTCAAAACCAAAAAGAAAGTTGGACCACAAACTAACAACAAACCAACGGCCTAAGAATCTTATAGAGGTAAACATTCTCTGTCACAAAATATGCTTTTAAGTTCACAAAATGAAATGCCAATCATGCCAACAACAAGCATCTGAATGGTGGCTTTTGTGTGTAATAAGTTCTGCTTTCATTGGGAATAGAAACAATACCTGATGTCAGGCCATTGTTCCTTTACCTCCTCATTTCTCCAAAGTGATTCTGGAACAGCACACGAGAGGCGCTCCTGAGAGATAAGGAACTTTCATGACAAATGTCACTGATAGCATATCCCAAAGTTGGGCCAAGCAGATGCCTTAACACCCATGCTAAAAACCTGGGCATGGTGACCTAATATGAGGCAAACTTGGGCATCCTGAAGAAGAGGGAAGAACAGAGCCAGAAGAGTCAAGGACACCACAAGAAAACCCACAGAACCAATTAAACAGGGCTCATAGGAGCTCTCAGGGACTCAACAGACAATTGGGGAGCCTGCATGGGTCTGATCTAGGCCCTCTGCATATATGTTACAGTTGTGTAGCTTTATGGTTTGATGGGACTCATAACAGTGGAAGCACAGTTGACCCTGACTCTTTTGTCTGTCTTTGAAAGAAAAGAAGGAAGGGGAACTGCAGTCGGGATGTAATGTATGAAAGAAGAATGAATTAATAAAAATAAATAAATAACCCAAGTCCACAAAAAGAAACAAAATATAAAACAAACATACAAACAAAACAAAAACCTCGGCATGGTAGCATGTGTGTAACCCCAGCACTGGAAACACAGAGTCAAGAGGGTACATGAAGCTCTTTGGCCAGCTTGTGCAGCCAGATGAGTGAGCTCTAGGTTCAGTGAGAGACTCTGCTTCAAAGACAAGGTGCAGAACAACTGAGAAGGAGACATGAAGTCAATTTCTGGCCTCTACAAGTGCTTCTACACATATACACTTGTGTACACACAATACAAACAGAGAGAGAGAGAGAGAGAGAGAGAGAGAGAGAGAGAGAGA
>JADRCD010219073.1:47761-60829 GCA_019843815.1 Montemys delectorum
TCTCTCTCTCTCTCTCTCTCTCTCTCTCTCTCTCTCTCTCTCTCTCTGTGTGTGTGTGTGTGTGTGTGCGTGCATGTGCTATATGAATTCATGTGCATATGTGTGTCCAAAGTGCACTTACCTATGCATGCACATGTGGAGGCGAGAGGTCTACATTAGGGATCCCCTCCAACCTTCTCAACCTTAATTTTTAAGAGAATCTCTTCCTGATTCTGGGGCTTGCTTAAATTTTTCTGGCCAATAAACTCTAAGAACTTGCTGTCTCTGCATCCCCAGCACAGTAATTAGACACATTTGTTACAACACCCAGCTTTCACATGGGTGTGGGGGTCCAAAATCAGGCACCACACTTTTAGAGAAGGCGCTTGCCCCAATAAACCATCTCTCTAACCCAGGTTGTGGCATTTCTAATAGAACTCTAGAGGACAACAGGGTAGCCAATGATGAGCTGCTAGGAGAGAAGACTCAGACATGTATGTTCTAACAGGTAAGGTACAAAACTGCTGTGGCCATGCTGTCTACTTGTGGGCTAAAGTGAGAGGAAAATTGTTGCCACATTTTAGACAAGTTTTGGGAGGACTCTGCTATGACATAACCTGCAGCTTAACTAAAGGAACTCAGAAAACAAACCATCAAGTAAATATATAACCCCCCCTCAACACACACACTACTGGTTACTATTTCAGAAGTTTTTTGAAGCTCTGAGTCATTTCTCAATAGTCAGAGATAAACATTTCATGGTAATCTGAGTTAGTCAAGATGTCTCAGGAAAACTAGCTAAGGAGACAACAGAGAGGCTTTTGTTTTGAAGCAGTCACCAGGAACCTCATTTTGTCAGCTAAGACTATACCACACAGGTGGAACAGGGGAGCACTGTGCAGTATGGAACATGGTTGAAGGAGTGGCTTTTTCCCCAGTGACCTAGATCCTTTCATATTTCTCATCTCCATTCTTAGACCTGCAAGCAAGGAGTCTTAATGAATGTCAAAGCTTATTTAAGTGTGTCGCTGTAAATACCAGGGGGCAACAACCATTTAGACTCTAAAACTATAACGCTATTTGCCTGTAAATGAAAGAAATTGTTAAATACCATTATTCATATTCTATTTTTGTCATTAATTAAAAGGTAGATTTCTAAAGTCAACATTTTTATGAGAAATGGATGATATGTAAAACAAAAAAGACACAGACATTCTTTATGATTAAATACCATGAAAATATGTCTAAGGAATATGAAAATTCTAATAAGAAAATGGCAACTGTAGACTTACCAGTGAGTTTCATGTTCTGGCCAAAATACTGTGTATTTCCATTTTAATTATATATCTCACTTTAATAAGCAAAAATATATCTAAAGAATCATCTATCATTGACAAAATAGAAATCTGAGAAGTGGAGAGAGCTTTATTTCACACAGAATAAAAATCTAAGGATATGGGGGTGGTGTCTGCCACAGCTCCACTGTCATTCTTTTCTGCAGCTGCAGGAATGTGTAGAATTTTAATCTTTCTGACAGAAGTTTTGCACTGCAAATGTGGTGGTATGAGCCTCAGAGGACCTCCTGGGTCAGCGATCCCTGAGCAATGCAGCCCTGGCTCTATCCTGATACTCACTTCACTCTCTAGCTGACGGCTGGAGGTATCTAACCATGCCATGTGCTCTCACCCACACAACACATACAATAACCTGACTGTGCAAGTACGCAAGTCAACATCTCATTTTGTTCAAACCACCAAGTTTGGAGATGGCTGTTAGAATCCAAGTTGTTTAAAAATCAGTTACCAGGCCACAATTCATTATCACAATAACTAAAAACCACTTCCATCTAATTAAATAATAACCATGTTCAGACAAGTAAAGCATTCATCATTTGGGAATTTGAATTATCCATGGTATGGTATTCATTGTGTAATATGAATATAATCCAATTAATATAAACAATATGCATAATTGGGAGGCCAATGAACTTTTGGAAAATTGTGTATATTTTGAAATCAGGTTTCAGGCATATGGCACAGAATCAAATAAAAAATTATAATGAAAAAATATTCATCAAATTTGCATATAAAGAATAAAAAGGATAGCAACTATGAATGTCTGTCATGGACATTAGAAATAAAAACTAATTTATGTCCTCAAAGGAGTATAGAAGTCATATCAATAAAACAAATATAAACATCTGTTAACAAAATAAAATGTAATTTAGCTATTTAGAAGTCAGTTCAAGGGAAACCATTATATCTACATTAATTTTACATTGACATAATTGCTCTGTTAGGCCAAAATATAAGAAAACAAATGGAAAATCTAAATGGAATAAAACTTGCAATTTTTTAATGAGTAATTTTAACAATATGGCATTTGAAACAAGACCTTAAGAAGTACAACACCAACAGACATGCTAACACAGAAGGGGATAAAACTTGGGCGATTTAGGGAAAGAACTACCATCAACCCAGGAATGCTGACAGTGTAGGAGAAATAGTGATCTCCAGAGATGAGCCCTTAGTTGGTTATCCAAAACCAAATAGTCAATCCTGAAATCATATGAATACAACTAACACTAAAAAGACTGAACAGCTTGCATTTATGTATTTAGACACACATATATGTTTTGATCCTTTTAAGCTTTTAGTAAAAGAATTCTGTGGCACATACACTTTCAGAGGCAACATGAACATCCTTGCTGTGTTCGTGAGATGCCCCCACTTTGCTGCCTAGATGAGTCTGCTCATTGCTATTGTAGTGTATGCAAGTAGAGGAATATTCTACACATGGTGCTTATCTGGTCTGATGGTTGCGGGCTTTTGGGGAGTTTCAAGTTTTGGCTAAGGCATTGGTATGTATGGTGCAATGTTGCTTGACTCTTTTGACATATATGATTCGCGTGGGCATGAGAAGGCTCAACTGTAGTAAACACTACAAAGCACTTGCAAAGCTCCCATGACTGATCTACTTGTAAGTTCTGTCCCTTTCACTGGCACACCTACAATGATGTGCTTCCATAAGACCCATCCACCTGCATAGGAAGTTGCCCTACACATTGTGATTTCATTTAGCTTTCATTTGAGAAATGTCAGCATCCAAAGGAAATGAAATTTGAGCAAGACATTACACATAATAGTACAAAACAGCTTTGAATGAATGCATTTAAATGAAAATGATGTAAAATATAAATACAAGTGGTTCTCAACCACTCAGCTCTGGGAAATTGTCCTCCAGAGTCCATGTGAAAGTGTTTGGGAAACGTTTTGGACTGTTAGGGATGCAGGAAGGGGATGCTATGGACATCTGGTAAAGAGCACACAACTATGCTGGTAAGTATCCTGACACACACTGATGGGTGAACCCAAGCCCACACCTAAAAAATTTCTGGAACAAAATGCTAGTGCTAAGGCTGAGAAACCTACAGTCTCCAAAAAACTGTAAAGTGATACAAAAAGATTTATTTATCAATAGGACTACTTTTTAATTCTTCAAAATTATTATTATTATTATTATTATTATTATTATTATTATTATTACTTTGGTTTTTCAAGACTGGGTTTTTCTGTGTAGCCCTGGCTGTCCTGGAACTCACTCTGTAGACCAGGCTGGCCCAAAATTATTTTTAAATGAACTAAATGCAACAGAAGATATCAAGGTTCTGCAAATATTGTTGGATCTAAATCTTCAACTTCTCTGGAAATATAGGTCTTGGTGACGTTTCAAGGGATCTTTCTTGTAAGATTTTGAAATGCTATGATACAAATATTATATAAATGTGAGCACCAAATAAAAGATATTATAACGTATTTTAAGGTCGGTAGCCTAGGCCTATAATCCCCACAACCTGGATGGCTGAAACAGGAATAAAGAAAGTTTTGGGGAGTTCAAAGCCACCTTACAGAACTTGCTCAGAACTATTTCAAAATTAAAAAAAAAACATTGCAAAGAGAGTGTGGTTTGTAGCTCAGTGGTAGAAACCTTGTTTAACATTCCCTGAGACCTAGGTTAATCACCAGTACCTAGAAAATAATTGAAAATGGAAAGAAGTCAACATTTTCATTACCAGAAACTATGAAGGACATAAGAAAATATTATGGGCTAACCTTTCTTCTATTAAAAATGTAAAACTTATGAACAAAATATTATCAGATCACATATAAATGTAGACTGTTCTTGATTCTTAAGAACTAGAGGTTCATTCAACATCTAAGGAGCACCTAGAACTTCTTAGTGTTTATATAATAAAGGACAAAGCGATCCAAATAGATGCACAAAATATTTATGATTAGATGTGAAAAAATGACTAGGAATATAATAAAAATTTTATAATATAAAGTTTGTATTAATAGGGCTTGATTTAAGAATAGCATGTCAAGATAATAATATGGCTACTTATATCAGAGACTTAAGTTTGTGGTCAAGGGCCAACGGAATGCCCAGCAGGTAAGGCCACTTGAAGCTAAGCCTGGCAGTATGAGTTCAATCCCCAGGATCCATATTCTGTTAAGGAAAACCTCACTAGCTTCCCTCTAATGTCTACATGGATACAAAGCACACCTGAACTTACAGTCATACATACTCACATGTACAAGTAAACAGAAACTATAATAAAAAATTAAATGTTTGAGGGATTTTAAGATTCAATACTCCTACTTAACACTGTTTTGAATACAGACACTTACTGAATAAAATTACAATTATCACAGTTACAATGATCTCCTGAGAGGATTTCCAACCAAAACATGTGTACTATTAAAGCAAATGGATTAAAAAAAAATTCCCTAGAAAACAATAAATGTACAAAAGTTAGTGCCTCCAGTAAGAAAAACAAGGAACAACTTAGAGTAGCAATAAGGAGACATCAAATCCATTAGGACAGATGTTATAAGATTCCCAAGACCTACCCCAAGGGAATTATGGAATATCACTGAGAGAAGTGAAGGGGAATCTCAATAAATGGACAGACAATTTACATTCATGGTCTCTTGGATGCACTGTGCTTAATTTAAATTGTCCCCTTTAAATTCTATGCTAGATGGCTTTTCTAACACCAGTGTGTTTGTGTGGAAATTTAAAAATTTTCCAAAAGGTTCTATGAAAACAGTAAAGACTACTACTGGTCAAACAAAGCGAACAGAACAGGTGAGCTCTCTCTACCTGACCACCAGCTCCTAATATGGACTTTGGTATAATAATAAATGGTGTCTACAAATGGAAGCATGAGTATCTGGCCAGTTGTGTTTAGACAAGACAGGCAGAATGTTCTGGTGGGGGAATTGGATCATAATTTTAGGAGGCAGAAGGGGAGGAGGGAGGAGGGGGAGAAAGAAAGAGGAGGGGGAGGTAGAGGAGGGAAGGTAGAGGAGAGGGAGGAAGAGGAGGCAGAAGAAGATGAGGGGGAGGAGAGAGAGGAAAAAGGTTCTATTTTTACACAATGTACACTTTAAATAACATGTTTCTGCTGCTACAAAAGAGAGCTCTGTGGTTAAGAGCCCTTGCTTGTCTTACTGAGTTTGGGTCCCATCACCCATATCAGGTGGCTTGCAACTACCTGTAACTCGAATTTCAGCAGATCTGATGACCTCTATAGGCACTCTCACACATATGGCACATGCCCAGATAGACATGCTCCCAATTACAAGGATAAACAAATGTAAACTTATTTTTTCTAATATTTTATGCATTTATTTATATTTTGGAGTATGTTAAGCATCTAGAGTTCAAAATTGTTTTGGGTGTTAATACAGCTCATTAATATAAGTGAACACTTATAGAACTCAATTGATCATGACTTAACGTTTAATAAAATTATCATCTATATTACATACATAGAAAATATTCCCCCTTTTTTCCTTTTTGGTGCTTGTCATTTGTTTTGAGACAGGGTATGTACTCACTATGTAGCCTTGGCTGTCTTGGAACTTACTATATACACCAGGGTGGCCTCAAACTCACAGAGATCTGCCTGCCTCCTTCTGAGGGCTTACATTAAATGTGTGTACCAGCTCAGCCAGCAAGAAAGTACTTTTAACTCAATAAAACCTATTGTAACATATTTTCTAGTATGGGAAACAAATCCGTCTAAAGTTGGTAGAGTCATATGATATCCTAGAATCCCCTTTTCTCAAAGAAATGCATCTAAACCAGACATCTGAAACAATAATACTGATATTGTTGCTATAAACTTAACCTTGTTTTCTGTGGTATAAAAGTTTCACAGGTATTTTAAAATATCTAGAAATCAAAAGAAATCTGTATTTTTAAGACTCAAATGTGTTCATATACAAAGGTCAATTATAAATGTTTATAAATGTCATCAGGTAACCTTGGCGTTGGTAATAGTTAATTTGATCCTATTTAATATATTCTTTTTAAAAATCACTTCCCTTTCAGTAGAATTTCTAAGTGGATAGAGCATTATGGGAAGAACTGAGATGAGACCACAGAGTATAGAAAGTGCCATCCTGGAAATGATCCCAAGAAAGATTAAAGAACGTGGGGCATCTAAGTACTGAAGGCACTGCCTTGGTCTTTTGTCAATCTGCCCTACCTCTCATTCACTTATCTTTTATTTAATAACTCCTCCAACAACAACACACGAGGCTGAAAAAAAGCACTGGCCAGCAGAACACATCCACAGCCTCTCAGTGGCTCTTCCTTAAAATAGATCATACCACTCAGTGGTTTGCCTGAGGCACCTCAGCTGAGAGTTCCTCAAGCCACAAATCAGTGACGTCTGAATGCAAACTATCATCTAAAATGATGTGAAGAATATAGAGCAGCTTTGGAGTGGATTTACTATAAGATGTTATTCTAAGTATCTTTCAAAAATAATATTGAATACTGACTATATGACTGCATATGTAGAAGATAAGCACTCATTATTAATATGTTGCTTTTGGGAAAAGGGTGGTTTATTTAGCAAATGGTTTTGGTGTATTATTATAAAAAGTTAAACCAATATTTGTTACCAAAAATAAAATGTAACATGACAAATCTCACTGATTGGTGGCTTGAGGAGCTCTCAGCTGAGGTGCCTCGGGCAAACCACTGAGTGGTATGATCTATTTTAAGGAAGAGCCACTGAGAGACTATAGATGGTATGCAGCACATGAAGAAAGAAAGTCAAAGACTCAGCTATATTTTGGTAACACTACAGTCCATGTCCACAAATCCTAGGCCACATCCTCTGCCAGGCAGATCTCCAAGGGTTCCTCTCAGTTACAGTGAAGAGAGGGAGCAAGTGAGTGAGAGAGGCCTCCAGGGCCCTTCCATCGACTCCAGTTCATGGTCCCAGAAGCTAGAAGTCTTAGCTGTTTCAGCCAAGTAGCAGGGAGTTCCTTTCATCTGGAGCCCTAACCGGTTCACTGAGTGGAGGCTCTAATAAGACAGGGAAGTCACGCTGAGCAAAGTCAAGGCTATCTCTCCCACTCAAAGTCCCCTCTCTGAAGCACTGCTGTCACTCCTTGTGACCTAAGCCAAAAAGAAGATGTCCTTGATAACACTTTCTTAGGTCCACCGAGAAGCTAGTTCTTAGCATGCTGGAAGCTGGCAATGAAGGTTGCTCTCCATAGAGTGGAGGCTGTTGTAAGGGATGTTCAGCAGGAGGCTGCTGGCATGCTTCGAGCAGAGATCTAGACTGCAGGCCAGAGACTGTTAGAGAGCCCACGGGAGAAACCTACTGGGATTGGAACCACCTCAAAATGGGCCCCAGAGTCATCCAGCAAAAGAGCCCACATTTAAGAGAACGATAAGTGTGAGCATGTGAAGCACAGCATGGTGAAAGCATAAAGCAACCGGGCAGCCATGAATGGACCCTAAGAGCTGGGTATGGTATCAAAGAAGAATTAAAATCTCAAACCCAGTCCTAGCCACCCAGTAATCTATCAACCCCAGCTCCCTGCCAAGGCAGGAGAGTGATGGACAGCAGGGTTGCAATGTTTGTGAACAGCAGATGAAATGACATCAGGACTATTGACATCCTCATATAAATTAATTGTTCCACTTCTCCAAACAGATATAATCAAACTCCTGAAATGTCTTCTAAATAAGGATAAAGTTAAAAACAAAAGAAACATCCCCCTTTTGTGAGGAAAGGGGGGAGGTCTTAAGTAACCATTACATCTATTATAGTTGTTAATTACTTAACAGAACATCAGGTGAAGGGAGAAAGACCATGCTAATGGTCTGGGCTATGGATGATGCAATTACTAAGAAGTAGAGGCAGTGGGCCAGCCTCTCACATCAGGGAAACCCCCTTCACTAAAGTAGGCCAACCAAAATTTCAGAAATAAATATGAAAGGGGCTGATGAGATGGCTCAGAGGCTAAGGGCACCTGCTGCTCCTGCAGAAGAACAGAGTTCAATTCTTAGCACCCACACAGGGTGGCTTACAATTGCCTATAACATCAGCTCCAGGGGACCTGGGCCTCTTGCCTGCTTTCTCTCACTCAGCATCTGCACACACATGTGCCAGGTGTTCACACAAACATACATATACACGTAAATAAAACTAAACACATATTTAGAGGAAAAAAAATAAGAAAATAGCAATGATCACAAGTCCTAGGAGGGGTCAGACATCAATACACACATGGGCTACGTGATATAATGTTAAATGCTTACTATTAAAAACAAGTATAGAGACAAAAAGATAAATCAATGGGGCTATGAGGACTGGGGTAAGAGGCTGAGAGGGATGGAGGCAGAAATAGGAGGTTCTCGGGGTAAGAAAACAACCAGGCAAGAAAACTGTTGTGAATAGCCTTGCCTTGGGATTTTTCGGAAAATTGAAACAGACATTTTAGTTGTTTGTTAGTTTTTTTTTAATCTTTTAAAATACAAGCTGGAGAGATGTCTCAGAAGTTATGAGCCACAATAGTCATGTCTCATAAATATATATAAAATAGCCATACTGAGACAGAGGCTGTGATGAATAACCAAATAGAAAGCCTAGATTGGAATGTAAGTTAAGCAAAATGAAAATTTTCTGAAAAGCACAATATTAAATTTGAACAGTCAGATGGAAGAAATAGTAAGAGTGGAGACAGAGCAATGGATACGATGCATGTCCTGGGGCTTGGCCAATCCCCCCAGGACAAAATAAAATAAACAAACAAGCAATCAAACAAAAACCTTACGCTGAATTTGTTCCTGTGACACTAAAAGGTGGTAGTTTTAAAATTTTTTATGTCATTTTTATGTGTATGGGTGTTTTGTAGCATTTATGTGTGTGCACCTTGTGTATGTCCAGTGTCACATGTAGACCAGAAGAAAGTATTGGATTCCATGGAACTGGAGTTATAGGCAGTTGTGAGTCACCATGTGGGTGCTGGGAAGAGAACCTGGAGTCCCTGGAATAACAATCAGTATTCTTATCCTTTGGGCTAACTATCTAACACCTGAGAGGCAGTCTTTGTAAAAGTTGACTTGTCATGAGGGATCCATCCTGAGGAATGGATTAAGTACGTTTATCTCACTGAACACTCATGTGATTTCTCTCCTACCAAATAAATTAAATGGCTTTGAAAACATACATAAATTAGAAAGAAATACATAAAAGTTATAATCCTTAGTAAGTTAGTTATGTATGTGATTATTTCTTTAACTTGAATCTTGGGTATATAAAATAATAAAAAGTGATAAATTATTAATAATGTAACAAAATGTCTAAAAGACATACTTCAAATATAATAAAACATACTTCAAATACAACTAACATAATGTGGAAGAAATGTAATAGCAAATATATATATATATATATATATATATATATATATATATACATATATATATACACACATATACATATATGCCAATAGCCTCAATGTACTCAATAAGAAATCCAGAGTCTATTACTTTATCCCCGTGTTTTTCTTCACATGGGGTATACTAAAGAGTCCTATCCAAATGTTCTATTTCCCCTTTTAATAACTCTAACTTGTTCTTACTAGTTCATATCACCAGCAAACTGTGAGCGCTGATAGCTAGTTCTTGGACCTTACCTCATTCAATCCACAGTTTGCATAGGAATGCAGGGTGTGCCTTCCTTACGATACATGGCCTTTCTTGGCTTCAATGACAGCCTCTTTGGTTTTCCTCTGCCTCCCTTAACTGGCTGTTGCTGTTCAGTCTTCTTTGAAAGGCCATTTACCTTTATGCAGTCATTAAGATATGGAAGACTCAAGCTATAATCTGCCTGACTTCTTACATTACAACCTATATCATTTATATCCAAATGTATCTGTTTAGTTCTAGAGACTGAACTCAAATCCTAACACAATCAAAGCAAATAGTCTATGACTGAATTATGACCCCAGGCATGACGTATGGTTTTAATTAATGAATATATATCACTGGTACCAATTATTTTAAATTCTACCTCATAACTATAGTTTAGCATCTAAATGTCTATAGCCAATTTGTTAGTTCAAAACTCTACATATACTCCTAAAAAGCAACTCAGACCTATGTTCAGATTTGAAAACCTTCATCCACTAGTGTTTCTGTAACAGACTACAGGAGACTAGGTCATACATAAAGAATACAAGTGTAATCATTGTTATGGAATCTAGAAGTGTACCAGTACTCTGCTGCTCTGCAGTTACTTGGTAGAATAAATGCAAGGGTAGAAATGCTCTGTGAAATCAAGGGCCATTGTCACCATGGGGTTCAGGTTTAAGTGTCAGGATTTGGATGGACACATATGCTCCAAACACAGCACACCCTCCTCTCCAAGGTTTACCTATCACAGAAAGCTGCATCACTTATTCATTTACTGGGACAAATGAAGCGTGATGATGAGTGTCAGGTAACCAGAATTCATAGGAATGAGAGACAGCACTAGGTGCAAAATTCCTGAGTTCCTCAGCATTAGAGGTGGTTCCCTCTTGGAGTATATTCGCTGTGTTTTATGTTTGTGAAAGCTAGTGTTCCTAGACAGTGTTCCTGCCATTAAAACAATGGGTAACCTGCCATCTGAATTAACTCTCATCATCACACCACAGTGCTGTTCTTTTCCACCTCTGGAAAAGAGCTAGGGGAAGTTATTCTTCATAGAAGACTCTCATTCTCCCTTCCTGCAAAAGCTAAAAGTTAAGCATGTATCCATGAATATTTTATTAAATGAATTAGAAAGCAAAAGGCAACTATGTAAATCTCGCATGACAACATAAAGCATCAGTAATAAAGTATGGTAGTGGTAGTGAATTATACATGGTCAAGGATGCCCAGGCAGGCTGTGCAGTTACCATATAGCATTTGTATGTAAGAAGCAGTGCATAGTTTATAATAAGGAACCATGTTTTCCAGGCTGAATGAGTTTGTGTTCCTCCATTAACCATGCTGTGCATAGGAATAAAAGAAGCTCTATTTGTTGAATTGCCCATTATTTGTAACTCAGTCTAACCTATACATTATCTGACATAAGTTGAAACTAGACACTGATTAATACAATTTGATGTTAACCATGAGGGAGCTAAGAGATGAATAATGTAGATAAAATCAGTTGTTTCCCTAAGTCATTTCCATATTATTAAATAAGCTATGCATACTTCCTCACTTTCCCTACAGTTGGAACAGCAAGCATAGAAATGACAAGGCTCAGACTGCAAGGATATCATTGGGTATGTGTGATTTAGTATCACCAGTAAGTGACTTAGGCAAGAAGGAATAATGGATTTCCTGAGTACTTTAAGATATTCTTTCAGAAGCAGGGGAAAAGCCAACATGTCCATTCCATTAAAATAATTACATTTCAAGTAGACACTTACTTTTACCTAAAGGCTTAAGATACTAGTACTTTTCATATATTTTATAAATTTAAATTTTATAATCTTTTAGGTAAATTGATATTTCATTATATATGCTATTTGTAGAATAAAATAACAGTATAATTTTTAAATCAATATATACAGTACATGGAATGATCTCTAAGAGGAGCCTGGCTTATTGAAAATGTATGAGCTATTTCCATGGAGGAAAAAGGAACCAAAAGCCCTTTCCCATTTGCATTTATAAAGGCTTCTTTAAATATATACACTGATGCCAACATAGCCATCAGAAATCAATAAATCACATTCTCGGCTGCAGTAAATGCCTGACACACACATTCATTTTCCTGGTCCAAAATTCGCTGTAAAAGGACTGTGTAAATGTTCCATTTTAGTTTAATGACATTCTCCACAGTTAAAATTATGTGCATTACTGCCAGTGAGTGCAGATAGGATTTTAAAGTGCCTACACTGTACATATCCTTCAGCAGCTAGCCATTCAGCAGACCATAGACACTGAATACAGACCCAGAAAAAAAAAAAACCTATGAGGAGTCAGAACGGTCTAAAATGCTGCAATTACCACTTGGTCAAAAATAAAAGGAATCACTTATTGACATGCTGTTGGGGGATGGTCTGATAAAGGTTTGCAGACAGCCCTGTTTGCCCCGATGCCACCAAATGGAGGTGGTGAAGATCATCACTTAAAAATGATTCAGGTGACAGGCATGGCAACAACATTCATCAGCGAGGTTCAATTTGAAAGTGTAATAAAAGCCTAAATATGACTCCACTTTAGGTGACATTTATTCCACCAGCTGCTATATATTTTTAAAAGGTCACAAAATTGTTCTATGAAGACACGTTGATAAAGTGCAAATTCTTAAAGGAAGATTTGCCGTGCATCATCAGGGAGCCTCTAAAAATTCTCCCAGCACATCTGCAGAGAAAGGGACAAATGCACAGCTGGCCAAAGCGCTAAGCATTGAGATTTTGGAGGCATTTTTTTTCTTTTGCATGCGGAGACTTGGCAGAGGGTAGGTAATTTCTACCTCCTCACTTGCCCTGGTCCTGATCCTCTGGGGTTTTCTCAGAATCAAAGTTCTGTAACCAAGGAGAGTTTTGTTTCATGTTTACCTAGCTGAGCACATGTAAACTGTGCTCTGCTAGATGTTAACAATGAACAGGTAAGATACTTTTCTTCCTTGAGACCTATACCTACTTCTTCCCAAACCTCCATGTGGTGCAGCTCCACCCTTTCAACCTCTCTAGCCTGGACTAGTCCTACTGTCTGTCAGCCAATAAGTAT